>PVJN01000729.1:0-177175 GCA_004026805.1 Lasiurus borealis
AGGAAGAAGAAGCAGCGGAGGAGGAGGAGGAGAGAGAAAAGGAGAGAGAGAGAGAGAGAGAGAGAGAGAGAGAACGAACTGTAAAATCTCTTGAGGTCCAGGCTCAGAAGCGGCACAGTATCACTTTTCCAACATTCTACTGACAATGATCAGTGCACATTTAAGGGGTGGGTGGGGGAAATAGACTCTACCACTAGAAGAACCTCTAAAGTCCTAATGTAAAAGGAGGAGAAAATTGGGGCCATTCCCTAATCAATACACCATAGCATCCAAAAACCATACAGCATAGGCATACTTGCATCCCGAAAACATACAGTCAATTCTATTCTTCTTGCCACAGTTACGGTCTGTAAAGTCACGGCCAACACGGAACCAGTAAGCACTGAATCATTGCTCCAAGCTGGGAAGGTAGGGCCAGCTTCCGGTGCCGCTATGCTGTGCAGGTTTGTTTGCCAACATCCCGGTGAAAGAAGCCATCAGCATGACCAGCCTGCTTTTCCACACACACCTCTTCTTGCAGAAAACTCATGCGTACAGTGGAACCTCGAGATACGAGTGCCCTAACATACAAGATAACATATGAGATTTTGAGATATGAGCCGTCGAGCGAGCGATTTTTGCTTTGAAATACGAGCAACAGTTGAGAAACGAGCAATCGCGCGGATTGGCTGGCTGCACACGACCCACCCGTTTACCGAGACTCGAGCGTCTCCTAGTTTCCCACGCCTCAAGGTGATGGAACGAATTAAACTCGTATCTCGAGGTACCGCTGTATTTGTAAACCCCCTTCAGCCTTCAGATCGGCGGAACTTATCTTGCCCGGGAAGGTGACGGCCAGCAGCATGCTCTCACGGTCCACTTATGGGTGGAAAGACCATTGTAGAGTTCCTCCTCGCACTTTGTACTCCATCTGTTAAAAAAATAAAATTGGTGAAGCATTTCACAGCAGCCCTCTTCTCTGAGACGCTGGCTTCTCACCTGGAAGAAAGCAAACGCCCCTCATCTGGACTCTGCTTCTGTCCTCACCCCCTGCCCCACAGCACGAGTCTCTCAGTGGCCAGAAAGACACCTTTAAAGTGTCACACCTGAGCAAGCCACACCCCTCTCAGGATCTCCCCATGAATCCCCATTCCACCGACTTGAGGCTGATGTCCGTGAGGCCCGATGCTACCTGCCTTGAGTTTCCTCTCTGATTTCCCCTCCTCCCCCTCTTAAAATATTTTTATTTTTTAATATATTTTATTGATTTTTTACAGAGAGGAAGGGAGAGGGATAGGAAGATAGAAACATCGATGAGAGAGAGACATCGATCAGCCACCTCCTGCACGCCCCACACTGGGGATGTGCCCGCAACCAAGGTACATGCCCTTGACCGGAATCGAACCTGGGACCCTTCAGTCCACCGGCCGACGCTCTATCCACTGAGCCAAACCGGTCTCGGCTCCTCCCCCTCTTGTAGCCAGCTCCGCTCCAGCCCCAGAGGCCTCCTGTGCTCCACACATAGGCCGGGAGTGCTCCTGCCTCAGGGCCTTTGCACTGGCCACTCCCTCTGCCCAAGTGCCTGAAACCCAGGCATCAATGTGCCCAACTCCCTCGCCTTCTTCGAGTCTAGTTTAAACATCTTCTCAATCTGCACCCCTTCCACCGCCTCCCTCAATCCCCCCGGCACACATGGTTCATTCCACCCACAGCACGCACTGACTTCTGACATCCTGTCTAATAAAAGGCAAATCAACCGGATGGCAGAGCAACCGGTCACTGTGATGGGCACTGACCACCAACGCAGGAGCTGCCCCCTGGTGGTCAGTGCGCGCCCACAGGGGGAGCACGGCTCAGCCAGAAGCCCGGCTCACGGAGAGCGAGCACAATGGTTAGACACCCCCCTGGGGCTCCCAGACTATAAGAGGGCGCTGGCCAGGCTGAGGGATCACCCCCACCAAGTGCATGAATTTTGTGCACCGGGGCTCTAGTGCTGTATAATTTTCTTTTGAAGTTTCTTTTTTTTTTTAAATGTATGTTATTGATTTTTTACAGAGAGGAAGGGAGAGGGATAGAGAGTTAGAAACATCAATGAGAGAGAGAGACATCGATTTGCCGCCTCCTGCACGCCCCACACTGGAGATGTCCCCGCAAGCAAGATACATGCCCTTGACCGGAATTGAACCTGGGACCTTTCAGTCCAAAGGCCGATGCTCTATCCCCTGAGCCAAACCGGTCTCGGCTGAAGTTTCTTAATTGTTAGCTGATGACATTAGGAGAGGTAGGTTTTGTTTTTATCCATGGGAATGTCCCAAGTGCTCAGAACAGTGCCTGGCACATACAGTAATAAATCCAATATATCAACATACATTGGAAAGGTTGATCGAATAAATGAATGCATTTTATATAAAGTGCATAATATATACTACAGCGATAATGTATATAACTTTAATAAACCTTGGTAGATTCTACCAATCATCTATCTATCTATCTATCCAGCCAGCCATCTATCATCTATCTATCTATCTATCTATCTATCCATCCATCCAACCATCCACCCATCTATCATCTATCTATCTATCTATCTACATATCATCTATCTACCTACCTACCTGCCTGCCTACCCGCATGCCTACCCTCTACCATCATCTATCCATCTGTCTGTCTCCTTTTTCTCACGGATGCTGGAGGAAACATGCCTCGAACCCTGGCTGAGCGGTGAGAAATGAATTTGAGGTCATCCTTCACGCCTTTCCCCCTGTGCCCAGCAGATGGCGCTCACTCCCAACAAGTCCCCAATCGCGGGCTCAATGCTGAGCACCTGACACTGGTGTTCAGATCCTGCTCTTTGGTCCTGTGAGTAACCATCAATGTCGGGGATACCACGGTGTGGCCCTTGGGGAGCTGGGTCCCTGACACTCCAACTCGGCGGGGAGGGACCTGAGGGTGGTGCCTGACAGACATCCACTGCCCCTGCCAAAGGAGTGGGTACTGACCCCCGATGCTGGGGACTTGGCAGGGCCTGGGTGTGGTCTGCCAGCTTCTGAGAGCCCCAGCTGCTCCCCAGCCCCCCACCCCATGGGCTGCCTCTTGCAGGGTGATGACACCCACCTAGGACTCTCCCTGCACAGTCCCGTTACCCTGGCAACAGCTGCTGATTGGGAAGCACCTGTTACTCCCCAGGCAAGGGACAGGACTGCTACACACAGCTGCCCCCTCTCCCAGAAGGAGGGACCCAGGACCGCCCACCCCTCTCCCAGGAGACACCCAGGACCAATGACCCCTCTCCCAGGAGGAGGGACCCAGGACCAATGACCCCTCTCCCAGGAGGAGGGACCCAGGACCGCTGACCCCTCTCCCAGGAGGAGGGACCCAGGGCCACCCACCCCTCTCCCAGGAGGAGGGACCCAGGACCAATGACCCCTCTCCCAGGAGGAGGGACCCAGGACGAACCTCACAGGAGGCGGCTCAGGCTGCTGGAGACTCAGGGGCAGGGGCGGGTGGGTCCTTGCCCTGCGAGGCCAGCGGAGTATTTCTGTGCTGAGGGCACCTGCCCAGGTGCAGGGAGCTGAGCACGCGCGTGGGGGGGGGGAACTTCCGGTTCCTGCCCGGTGGAGGGACGGGGCGGTCCTGGCTGGGAGCCCCGCCCTCGGCAGGTGGCACTGAGCTCTGACAGGTGTGCAGAACGAGCTCCACACACCTCACTGGGGGCCTCGCTCCATGGCCGACCTGAGTCCGTGGGTCCTGATGGGGCCGGATGCTGAGTATCCGATCCCCATGGAGACGGGAGGCTGCTGGTCCAGGGCCACACCCAGCAGAGGAGGCCCGAGGCCTGATCTGCAGTTCCCTAGAGGAGACTGAGAATGACAGGGTTTGCGTGCTTAAAGGTCAGGGAGTGAAAAGGAGGTGAATAGACATATCTCCCGCCAAAGCCCGAGATGCTCACTCCTTGTCCTTTGGCAGGGGGGTCTGCTGACCCCGGAAAGAGGTCCCGCTGCGTCCTTCCTCCACTCCATCAGCAATCAATCTCTCTCTCTCTCTCTCTCTCTCTCTCTCTGTCTCCCTCTCTGTCTCTGTGTGAGTGTGTGTGTGTCTCTCTCTGTCTCTCTGTCTCTCTGTGTGTGTGTCTCTCTCTCTGTCTCTGTGTGTGTCTCTGTCTCTCTCTTTCTCTGTCTCCCTCTCTGTCTCTGTGTGTGTGTCTCTGTGTGTGAGTGTGTGTGTGTGTGTGTGTCTCTCTCTCTCTCTCTGTCTCTGTCTCTCTCTCTCTCCTGCTCCTGCTGCTCCAGGCCACTTCCGTGCTGCTTGGCTATGAGGCAGCAGTGTGAGTCCCGAATGCTGACTCCATGGCCAGCTGTGCGTGCAGGCTTGGACAAGGCGCTTACGTGTTACGAGGTGCTTCTCTTAGGCCTCTCTGTGCTGCCGTGAGGACCACGGGAGGCGTCTGGCCTCGGGCAATCGTTCTGGGAAACCGGGCTAATCTTCCAGTATCCGAGCCCCGGATGGAGAGAGAAGACATGGAGCAAAATCCACGAATGTCTTCTGAATGTCAACAGCTTTTCAAAAAAATACATAAAGCCGAGACCAGTGTGGCTCAGTGGATAGAGCGTCGGCCTGCGGACCGAAAGGTTCCGGGTTCGATTCCAGTCGGGTGCATGTACCTTGGTTGCCGGCACATCCCCAGTGAGGGGTGTGCAGGAGGCAGCTGATCGGTGTCTCTCTCTCATCGATGTTTCTGACTTTCTCTCCCTCTCCCTTCCTCTCTGTGAAAAATCAATAAAATATATTTTAAAAATAAATAAATAAAAAGAGAAGGGAACATGAGGGACAAGATCCCCCAGGCAAAGGCTGGCCACAACACGTAACTCTCCCAGGAAAGAGTTAAATTCTGCAGAGAGATGTCGCAGCTCTATCAGCTCTCGGATCCTGTCACCACTGGCAGGCGCGGGGAGCATCATTCACCCGTGTCCCTGTCACTGAGGGAAAGGCGGGCGCCTGCAGAGGCGCAGTGTGGTCTGAGGAGGCCTGCAGAGACCGGTGATTGGTGACCTGCCAATCAAACCGGCGGGAGAGCGGCGCTCCGGGCTCCAGCCACCGGCTCGGCCTGTGACTCTCAGGAGCCTGGAATGGCTGGCAGAGGCCGCTGTCCCCTGTCTTGTCTGGCCCCCTCTCCGACATGGTGGCGCAGGCTGTGCCAGTGTCCTCAGCCCCAGAGAGTCCCCGAGGCTCTTGCAGCCACGGCAGAGCGAGAGCCAGCATCTCCGTCCGATGCTTTGCCTTTTCTGACATAAATCCCTGGGCTCTGTTGCAGCGACACCGCGAAGGGAGGGCACAGGCCCATGAGCTGCCAGCTGTGCCAGCAACGCCACCAAACCCGGCCACGTGTGTCCGCCACACGCCAGGGCAGGTTCATGCTAATACCTGGGGCATTCGGCATCAGAAAACACATACGTATTTTATTTTTTTCATGTATTTTATTGATATTTTTACAGAGAGGAAGGGAGAGGGATAGAAAGTCAGAAACATCGATGAGAGAGACATCGATCAGCCGCCTCCTGCACGCCCCCTACTGGGGATGTGCCCGCAACCAAGATACAAGCCCTTGACCAGCATCGAACCCGGGAACCCTTTAGTCCGCAGGCCGATGCTCTAATCCACTGAGCCAAACAGGTTCTGGTAACACATATGTTTTAGAACAAAAGAGTGTCAACTATTCTTGAGCCCTCTCTTCTGAGGAGTTTTGATTTTCTTTTTTAAAATATATTTTATTGATTTTTTACAGAGAGGAAGGGAGAGAGAGACATTGATCAGTCACCTCCTGCACGCCCCACACTGGGGACATGCCCGCAACCAAGGTACATGCCCTTGACCAGCATCGAACCCGAGACCCTTCAGTCCGCAGGCCGATGCTCTCATCCACTGAGCCAAACCGGTTCTGGCCATACATACGTGTTTTAGAACAAAAGAGCGTCCACTATTCTTGAGCCCCCTCTTCTGAGGCGTTTTGATTTTGTTTTCGTTAACGACAGGCAGGATGATTAAGTAGAATATTATGATGGTAAATTCTTTAAAAACCCTCAGGGTATCTCCATGAGCCCTGCCCCCACAGCCATGGAACATTTTAGTCATAAAGGACTCTGAATGTCAGGCTCATGGCTGAAATCATATTAACGGCTTTTGCTAGTAGTTAACTCTTCATGCTCTCTTCATTCACTCACTCATCCAATCACTCTCTGTTTTAAGGATTTGTCGTGAGTCAGGTGCCGTGCTGAGTCCTAAGAGTTACTTGGAAAGGCTTTCCACTGTGGTGGGGAAATAACCATGAGTATGATGTTGGGCATAGAGTCTACAATGTGCCTTCACAAATACAGTGGTGCCTCGAGATACGAGTTTAATTCGTTTCGTAACCTTGAGGTGTGGGAAACTATGAGACGCTCGAGTAGAGGTAAACTGGTGGGTCCTGTGCAGACGGCCAATCTGCGCGATGACTCCTGTCTCCAATGTTGCTCGTATTTCAAAGCAAAAATCGCTCGCTCGACGGCTCGTATGTTAGGGCACTCGTATCTCGAGGTACCGCTATACCTCATTCATGTGAAGGGTTCTCAGCCACACTGGAGCAGGGGGCTGTGACTCAAACGGAAGCTCCTTACTTTCGGGGCTCTGAGAGCTCCTTCCTGGTTGACCCATCTCCTCTTGGCATTAGAAGTCCTCCCCAGGCCGCAATCAGTGTGGCTCAGTGGATAGAGCGTCGGTCTGCAGACTGAAAGGTGCCAGGTTGGATTCCGGTCAAGGGCATGTACCTTGGTTGCGGGCACATCCCCGGTGGGGGGCGTGCAGGAGGCAGCTGATGGATGTTTCTTTCTCATTGATGTTTCTAACTCTCTATCCCTCTCGCTTCCTCTCTGTAAGAAATCAATAAAATATATTTTAAAAAAATAAAATAAAAGTCCTGTCTTTGAGGGCTCACTCCGGGGCTCAGAAACCCCTGTGGAACCACAGCCACTCGAGGGACAGCTCCTTCCCCAGGCTCTGGCCACTGCTGCCCACTTGGCCTCCAGACGGTGTGTGCGGAGTGTAGGGAGAGATGGGAGGGAGAAGATCGGAGAGAGAGAGAAAGGGGAAGGGAGAAGGGGAAAGGAACTTGGAGAGAGAAGAGATCTGGACAAAAACCCTGGGTGGCCTTATAAGAATCTCCTAAGACGTTATGGTTGCCAGTTATTTTCCAGTGGCCGTACGTATAGTGTGTAAATGCTACATATTCATCACTTACAATTACTGTTTTATTTAATAGAATAATCTGGCTGGAGATGCACTCTGGGAGCAGGGCTGCATAATATGATGGGCATTGCATTATGCATGAAGAATTTATGAAGATACCTAAGGGCTTTGGGGGAATATTGCAGGAATAAATATTCCTTCATGCCTGACAGGAACTCATTCACTCACTGAAGTAAGCAATCTTTTAAAAAATGGCATGCATGGGGACTTATGTAGTATGTTAAACAATAGAGAATTAAAAAATCCTATACAATAAAAGGCTAATATGCAAATCATCCCCTCGACCGGGAGTTCGACCAGGGAGCAAGGCTGGCCAGCCAACCATGTGTTTGAAGGCAGAGCCAGCCGGACTCCACCCATGCATGAATTCGTGCACCAGGCCTCTAGGAAATAAATAAATAAAATAATAAAATAAAATAAAATAAAATAAAAATAAAAATGGCATGCACTGGAGAATTCAAGGGGTGAAATACAGCCCCTGTGCTTCAGGGGGCCACAGTAGTGAGGCAGACAAGAGAACAGGTGCAAAAGTACAAGGGCTGAAAGCCCAGTGTCTTGTGGGCACAAGGGACGAGAGAGCTAACCAAGATGAGAAATGCAGGTCCAGTGGTCATAATGCAGGTAATCATCAGAAGGGATCAGCAAAGGCCAGGAAGCAAGATCTATCTGCGCTAGGGTCTGCCCGGGGAGAGGAGGGCGGGTCTCAGGCAGGAGATGAAATCAGAGAGAAAAGGGCCAGAAATGAGTGGCTTTGCCAGCTCGCCTACCTTCTTGGAGCTCCTTTGCTGAAAGCCTTCTGAGAGAAATTATTCCCCTTGGACACCTTTCTCAGAGAAAACTGATCTTCCTGCCCTTCCTCCTTCCTTCCTTCCTTTCTTACTTCCCTCTTTCTCCCCCACCCTTTTTTAAAAAAATATATTTTATTGATTTTTCACAGAGAGGAAGGGAGAGGGATAGAAAGTCAGAAATATCGATGAGAGAGAGACATCCATCAGCCACCTCCTGCACGCCCCACACTGGAGATGTGCCCGCAACCAAGGTACATGCCCCCGACCGGAATTGAACTTGGGACCCTTCAGTCTGCAGGCCGATGCTCTATCCACTGAGCCAAACCGGTCTCGGCCATAGTTATTTTTTAATTAAAATTACACCCGCAAATCTGATCCAGTGTACTCGTAAATATCTAAACAAAAAACAGACATAGCTGCCCAAAGACTTATATACAAACATTCGGAGCTGTTTCATAGCAGGGATACACCCACCGGACATATGCCCAGGCCCACCGCTGGTGAACACATAAGCAGACCCCGGCACAGCCACACAACGAAACTGGTTTTGGCTAATAGTGTGTTTTGATGAACAGATATTCTTAACTTTAACTGAACCTAATATATCAGTGTTTTATGGCTCGCACTATTTGTGCCTTGTTTATAGTACAAATATTCCACTGCTTGCTTTTGTACTTAACATGGTATTTTTAAAGTGTATTCCTGTTGATAAAGTGAATCTACAATGTCTATCTTAAACTCCTCCATGGTGTTTCTGCTGCACAGATAAATCATAATTTATTCACACATCCTGCTACTGAGAAACAACGGTGCTTTCTTCATCTTTTACCCGGAAACAAAACTGCGGTTCATGCATACAGATATGTCTCCTGCGCTCATGTACAAAGATTCCTCCAGATTAGACACTTCAAAGAAAAATGCTTGGAGCAAATGTCTCTGTTTGTACTGACATCCCCACTGGCAAGATATAAGAGTTCTTATTTCTTTTCACTCATACCAATGCTCACTACAATAAACAATACCTTTCTCCAATGGACTGAGAATGGAAGCCTGGTTTGATATCTAAAAGTATATAATTTGGGTGATTATTATGAAATAGAACATATTTCCTCTGCTGATTGGTCAAAAAAAATATCTTTCTCTATGACTTGCTTGTTCCAGTCTTGGACCAACTTTCTATTAGGTCATCTGTCTTTTATCCTATTGATTCGTCAGTGGTACGCCATTGACAGCACACACACAGAAGGATTGTGGGTAATCTTCAGTACCCTACATCCTCTGGGAAAGCCGCTCTCCTTCCAACTGCAACAGCATCTCCCTGGAGTCTAAAAAGACATCGCTGTCAGTCTCTATACTAGTTTCCTATGGCAGCGATAACAAGTTATCACAAAGCTAGACGCTTAAAGCAACACAAACATCTGACAGCTGGAAGCCAGAGTCTAAAATGAGTCAGAAAGGTCCCCAGGTTGAGGACGTGGATATCGCTGGTGACTATTCACCAGATGATGGCCCTGCGCTCATAGCACTAAGGGAGCTCATTCATCTAGAGCAGCGGTTCTCAACCTTCCTAAGGCCGCGGCCCTTTAAGACAGCTCCTCATGTGGTGGTGACCCCCACCCATAAAATTATTTCCGTGGCTACTTCATCACTGTCATTTTGCTACTGTCATGACCTGTAATGTAAATATCTGATAGGCAGGATGTATTTTCGTTGTCACAAATGGAACATCATTAAAGCATAGGGATGAATCACAAAAACAATATGTAATTGCATATTGTGAAATATTTATTTCTAATTACAAATAAATGAAATTTTGTCTTGAATCGTGGTGTAGCATGGGCAACAATCTTCATATGACAACAGTAAACGACATGGCTACACTTTGCTACACCGAGGAGCGGTGTGTTAGTTCCTAAGACCATGGGAAATAGGTGTTTTCTGCTCGTCTTAGGCGACCCCTGTGAAAGGGTTGTTTGACCCCCAGGTTGAGAACCACTGTTCTAGAGAGTCATAGCTAATAGCAAGCGTGGGCCCTCACACATGCAGCACAGACACACGGATGTCAGGGACAGTGGGACATCAGAGTAACAGCTACGATGTGTTGGGGGCTACCAGGTGCTGGTGAGTGCACAGGCTTCATCAGATAACCCTCACCCCTTTATCTGACGGACAGTTTTATTGTCCCCTGTTCTAAAGATGAAGTCACTGGTATCAGAGGAGCCCAATGACGCGGTCACCGTTGTGTGGCTCAGAAGAGAAAAGGTTCAGGAAGTGAACCCCGTTATTGGGTGATAAATCCCAAGCTGTTAAATACCAAGTCAAAACAGTGCTTCTCCGGGTGCAAGAGTTCAGATCTTGACCCAGACATTTATCGTGGGTCATTCACTTCTTTTCTCACAATTTTCTTATCTGCAAAGTGGGGAGACTCATTTCCCTGTCAGCTAAATGTCACAAGGTTTTCGTGAGAATCAATCCCAGACGTGCAATGTACGAGATGACCTTTAGAACATACAAGGTGCTCGATAAATGTTAAGGTGACTGTTATGACGAGTACAAAGGCTCTGACCGTGACTCCACAGTAAGGCGACAAAATTATAACAAAGGCGCCGAAATGTATTATCTGATTCAATTTGGTTACTTTGGAAGATTACATATTCACCCAAGGATCCTGCCTGTCTCTAGTCAGCATGTTCGTCGGAGTATTATCAGTAGATGGTGTGCTGTCTACGCATTTATGATAAAATTTAAAAAAAGTTAAATGGTATTTAGAGTCAAGTTTGGTGGTCAAGTGAGAAAAAGCTAGGAAAAAGGTGAAAAAAAGCATAAATAATGAAGTGACTTTTATTGTTTGACTTTTAAACAGATCCTGAAGATTTTCTCCAAATGCAACCCAAATATTGAGTCGCAAAGAACTGTTGAAATGGGCACATTGCCTGTGTCTGCCTAACTCAGGGTCACGGCCCGTTAGCTGGCCTCTCGGTCACCGTGACATCTCTACGACACAGCCAGCAGGCCAAGCATCTCCCACACATGTCCCCAGCCTTGGGGAGCAAGGCAGCTCAAGAAATAGTCCGTCCCACCGCTGGACAACTCTCCCTATTTAGAATGGGCTCCCTTATGTTAAGAAAAAAAATCATATCCTTGCGAACTCCACAATGGTGTGGAGGGAACAGGAATGACTTTTGAGAGCTCCTGGGGAAAAGTATTTGAGATCAAGGGTTTTAAACTCAGGACTGGATTCAAATCCCAGCTCTCTCCTTTCCCAGGATTAACCTTAGGCAACTTGCCACTCTTCTATAAGCCTTAGTTTCTCCATCTGCACAAGGGAGGTGATAATGGTCTAACCCAGTGGTTCTCAACCTTCCTAATGCCGTGACCCTTTAAGACAGCTCCTCATGGGGTGGTGACCCCCAACCATAAAATTATTTCCGTTGCTACTTCATAACTGTAATTTTGCTACTGTTATGAACTGTAATGTAAATATCTGATATGCAGGATGTATTTTCGTTGTTACAAATTGAACATAATTAAAGCATAGGGATTAATCACAAAAACAATACGTAATTATATATTGTGAAATATTTATTTCTAATTACAAATAAATGAAATTTTGTCTTGAATCGTGGTGTAGCATGGGTAACAGTCTTAATGTGAGAACAGTAAAGTACATTGCTACATTTTGCTACACCGAGGAGCGGTGTGTTTGTTCCTAAGACCATGGGAAATAGGTGTTTTCTGATGGTCTTAGGCGACCCCTGTGAAAAGGTCATTCATCCCAAAGGGGTCGAGACCCACAGGTTGAGAACCACTGGTCTAACCAGTCTCATCACGTGGGTATAAATCTTGAATGTGATGCTGCACACCCAACCTCTAGCCCAACAGCAATGTGATGCAATTTAGCAAAGGGCTCCTTCTGATATAAAAGCCCTCTGCTGAACATCGACGTAATACCAATCTAAGTCTGAGCAACTTGCCTGCTTTAAGACACGGCCCTTACTAATACCAACTCAAGACAGAGTCTCTCAGGGTCCAATTTAATAAAGGGCCCAGCCTGCGACAGTCTCCCCTACAAGCCAGCCACATGTATCACTCGATTCTGGGCCACCGAAGGAGAACTGCAGGCCCATCTCTCTCTCTAGTCACGGCTCTGGAAGGACTTTTGTCGCAGATGGCCCAGGAGTCTCTGCCTCTATCTTAGAAAGATCAGAACAGCCAGGCAGAAAGAATCACACACACAAAAAAAATCACTTTCATGTGCATTGTTTATTTAAAACGCAGAGAGAAGCAGTGGTGGGAATTCTTGCCTACTCACCCCATGGGGTTTGAAAATGAGGACTCCCTCCACCTTCAACGTTTAGTGATTGAAAAGTGAACACGGAAGGCATGGAAAAGTGCAAGTAGCAATGCTTTTGGAAGACATTATTTAAATTGCAACGGGTTGTCAAGGGAAACTAATGGGCTCGGAAGATCAGATAATGGGAGCATTTTATTTTAGTGCCAGCCCTCGAAAGAACATTACCTGCCAAGAACCGTGCTCCGTGTTTTCATACAAGGTGCGCGCTATCTTACTGGTGACGCATAACCTGTCTCTCCTCCTGTCCTTTCCTCCTCAGTTAAATGGCAGGCTACCCGCCAAAGCAGAACTTGGGGGTCATTTTAGCGTCTTCTCATCCCCCACCCTATTATGCAATCTTTGATCTAGTTCTGTTCATCCTCTGCACAAAATACATGAAAAAATGCACGCTCTGTCTCTCTCCCCACTGCCATCTTCCTGGCTCAAGCACCACCTTCTCTTCCTAACCAGACAGCATCAGCCTCCTCGCTTGTATTTTGACCTCCATTCTTGCTCATTTGCTGTTCAGACTCTTCACAGAAATGAGCTTATGAAAACAAGTGGATCAGACAAAGCTATTCTATTGCTGCTACTTTCGAGAGGCAGAGAGTAAATATTTTACATTTTGCAGTCCATACAGTTTCTGTGGCAACTGCTCAGGCTGCCACTGTCTAGCTGGAGATAATACATAAATGAATGAGCGTGGCTGTTTTCTGATAAGACTTTATTGATGGCTCTGAAGTTTGAATTTCTTGCAAATTTCAAGTATCGCAAAATAGGATTTTTGAAAATGTAAGGATTTAATAATATAAAAGCCACTCTGAGCTCCATGGGCCAGATGAGAACATGGGCTGGGCTAGACTTGGCCGCAGGCAGGACCGGGTGTGAATATTTTTTTAAAATATATTTTATTGATTTCTTACAGAGAGGAAGGGAGAGAGATAGAAAGTCAGAAACATCGATGAGAGAGAGACATCGACCAGCCGCCTCCTGCACGCCCCACAGTGGAGATGTGCCCGCAAGCAAGGTACATGCCCGCGACCAGAATCGAACCTGGGACCTTTCAGTCCACAAGCTGACGCTCTTTCCACTGAGCCAAACTGGTCTCGACATCCATGAATATTTTAAAATAAAACGAAAAATCCAAATCCTTTCCTCTGAAAATCAAATAGCTGTGTCTCTCCAGATTACAAGTTGCACCTCAATGCAAGAAAATACCAGGGAGCCAGAATATCAAGAGGGATGCTTTTGGGGCTGCCAGGTCTGGAGAGGAGGGGCATCTGCAGGGAACACGGTGCTCGCAGTGAGTGTGCACGGAGACGTTCGATCCCATTTCAGACACTGGAGTGAGGGGAGGTTTGCTTTCCAGGCGGTCTGAGAAACACGCGATTGGTAATGAGACGGAGAGCTGTGTATTCGGCCTCCGAGGAGCTGAGTCACTGTGCAGCTTGCAGGAACCGTGTCATTGCTATAATGAAGTCCCTGGGAAGGGTCCCTCTGCTGGGCAAATGCCGAAGCCGGTAAGGCCTTCCTGCCTCTGGGAACACTTTCCAATTAGCACCCGTCCCCCGGAGGACAGGGTTCTCCTGCAACGAATGCACATTTCTGGGAAGGTGGTGCCTGGATTGCTAAGAGGGCAGGCTCCTTACCTGAAGGAGCAGCTATTCACTGAGGAGAAAAGAGAGAAGCAAAAGAAGGAAGAAGAGAAGAAGGAGGGAGGACAAAGGGAGGGAGGCAGCAGGAGGAAAGAAAGAAGGAATCAAGAAATTTCTCATCTAGCTGAAACCAGTTTGGCTCAGTGGATAGAGCATTGGTCTGCAGACTAAAAGGTCCCAGATTTGATTCTGGTTAAGGGCACGTGTCTTGGTTGTGGGCACGTCCCCAGGAGGGGGTGTGCAGGAGGCGACTGATTGATGTCTCTCTCTCATTGATGTTTCTAATTCTCCATCCCTCTCCCTTCCTCTCTGTAAAAAATCAATAAAATATATATATTTTTAAAAAGTCATCTTATATGTCAGAAAATACGGTAGAAACCTGAGGGTCATGCTAGACTCTTTCTTCTCTCTTATAACCTCCACTTAAAGGTTCCCTCCATCCTACCTCCTAAATCTGTTCAACATCTACCCTCTTCAAGCCTCAATGTCCACTGGACCCCTTATCAAAATGTCCTTTGAACCGAGTCACCAAGTTGTTCTCCACTGGACCACGCTGGAGAATGACTTTATGTGTAAATGAGCCATAAAACTCTCCGATTAAACACTTGAATCATTCTTCCTCGCCAGAATCCACTATAAGCACAACAAAGCTTACAGGAGTCTTATTGATCTGCCCCAGCCCGCCTCTGCAGCTCCAGCGTCATCCATAACGCGCTCCTCATTTCAGGAGGTTGCTCTTTCAGGCTGACCTCATCTTGCTGTTTGGAGTCCTGTTCATAGGAGCCTTCGCTCAAGGAGACAAGATGGAGTGGTGTTGAGCCCAGCCACGGTCAGTCCGATTAATCTAAACGGCTGAAGCAGCGATGAACTCATGGACGAACGATCCGGAAACAAGAGGGCATCAAACTGATGGAGGGGCGGAGCTCGTTGAGAGACACGTTTCTCATCTTTCCGCGTGTCTGGTGAGCAGTGACACTGACGCAGTTTGGGGTGGACTGCATGGCAAGCTCGCTTTTGCAGCCATAACAGGTCTTTCCAGGTCAAAGCTCGGGCAGGAAACCCGCTGCCTGAGCTAGTGCCTCAGAGCTGGGTCATGCCCACGACCTCCTCCTCCTCCCAGACCTGTGTGTGGCTCCTTCCGGTGCCCAGAGAGCGGGGACCACTCAGTTCGTCACCTGTCTGCAGGAAAGGAGCAGGCTGCCCGGAAGGTCAGGTCTTGTGCCAGTTGAATTGTGCCCCGTGTGGGTCTGGATCTCGGAGAGAAGTGATGCAAGAAGTGATGCCCAGGACCGCAAAGCAGCCTCGGAATTGCAGGTCACTCACTCCACTGAGCATCTCTCCTCTCCACCTGCCGACAGGGGAAGGAGGTGCAGGCGTGGCCAGGCACGCTGGAGGGAGCAGCCCAGGACTTCTTGGAAAACTTGGACTCTGGTCTTGAAGAGATTCTCTTTGCTTTAACGTCTCAAGCCCTCTCAGTTGATTTGTATAAATCCCATCAGATTTCTGAACTCTTTCGTTTGATTAATCCTCAACATCCAATGACTTCAAAAGGATAGTTCTTGACCTTGTAGGTCGTCATCAGTTTCCTTCCGGCACACTGCCCTTCAAACTTCACTGTGTGCTTCTAATAATTTAGGGATGTGTTTTTTGCATTAGATACATAAATTCAGTTTCCGCTTCATTTATTTTATTCCTTCTGGTAATAAAAAGCATCCATCATGTGGAAGTTTGGCACCCTCTGTCTCTTTAAACTTCGGTATCATTTTCTCTCTAATAACGTTGATCTCTTGGTAATTTTCTGGCCACTTCTGCTTGCTTTTGTCCTCAGGCAGATGCCCTTCCATTTGAGCTCTGTTTGGAACTGCTCTATTCTTGGTGATCTCGAGCGGGTTTTTATTTCCGAGCTGGGTTTTATTATGATCTTAGTGTTTTCCCTGAGGTATGGAGCTACATTTCACCACCTTCTGTGATTTTTGAATTTCTTAATCAGCCTGTTTTTCCTCTTCTCTTGGGTAAATACCTACGAGTTAAATATCTGGAAAACAGTGTATGAGAATATCCAACATTTAAGATCGTGACAAAATGTTTTTTCAAAATGGCTCTAGCAAATTGCACATTCCAGAGCAATGTTTACGAGGACGATTTGATCCAGATCATCTCTAATACAGTACCTGGATTATGTACTATCATTTTAACCCGGAACATCTGAAAAATTTCAACCCAGAACAACAACAATAACAAAATTTTGGCTTTCACTTGGACTTTCAGTCATTAATTAGGGAGACCTGCTATCTTCTTATTCATGAACATTGAGTCTCTCTTAGTAACTTTTGGGTTTCTTTAATATATTCAATGAGGTTTGCCATTTTTTGGCATTTAGATCTTATAATTATTTTATTAGGTTTATCCCTAGGTACTTTGTGGTTTTTGTGAATGTATTAAAATATAATATTTAAAATTTGTGTTCCTATTTGTTTTTTCTGGATGTATAGAAATTAATTATAGTAGCTTGTGTTGCATTTTTTGAGGTTTTTTCCTATGTTAATAATGATAGTCCTATCTTCTTGCTAATGTTATTACTTTTTTTAAAAATATATTTTATTGATTTTTTTTACAGAGAGGAAGGGAGAGGGATAGAGAGTTCGAAACATCGATCAGCTGCCTCCTGCACACCTCCTGGGATGTGCTCACAACCAAGGTACATGCCCTTGACTGGAATTTAACCTGGGACCTATTCACTGAGCCAAACCGGTTTTGGCTAATATTATTCCTTTTAATTCCTTTTTCTGTCTTCTTGTACTGCCTAAGACTTCCAATACAATTTTGTTTTCAAGTGGAAACAGTGGCAATTCTTGCTTTGCTTCTGATGCTAAAGGAACTCCTTCTAATATTTCTCTATGTAAAACCTTATGTATTGTCCTTTAAAAATACAGTTATAACATTATTCGCATTTTATGCCTAGTTTATTAATAGTTCTGCGTTGCTTTGTTTTGCTGAAATTTTTACAAATGTGTGCTTCAAACATCTGGGTCCATAGCTTTCCTTTCAGATGCTGCTCTTCCCAGGTTTGACATTCTTACTCTTGTTTCAGTCTCTAGATCAGTGATTCCCAACTGTGGGCTATTTCTTCCTCAAGGGACATTTAAAAAAAAACATATTTTATTGATTTTTTACAGAGAGGAAGGGAGAGGAATAGAGAGTTAGAAACATCAATGAGAGAGAGACATCGATCAGCAGCCTTTTGCACGCCCCCTACAGAGGATGTGCCCGCAACCAGGATACATGCCCTTGACCGGAATTGAACCTGGGACCTTTCAGTCCACAGGCCAATGCTCTCTCCATTGAGCCAAACTGGTTTCTGCTCAAGGGACATTTTTTATTGTCATGAATTGAGGGGAAGATGCTACTGGCATCTAGAGGGTAGAGGCCAGCACTACTGCTACACACCCACACTGCATAGGACTGCCTGCCTCCCCCCCCCCCTCCATCCCCACCTCCCTAACAAAGAATAGCCCCATGTTTGAGAAAATCCTGCTCTGCAGCATTCTAAGTAAGACCAGAATAATGAGGCCTTTCAAGTTTGTGGGGTTTCTAATTATCCGAGAGATGCAAATCAAAAGGACAATGTGATACCATCTCACACCTGTCAGAATGGCCATCATCAACAAATCAACAAACGACAAGTGCTGGCGAGGATGCGGAGAAAAAGGAACCCTCGTGCATTGCTGGTGGGAGTGCAGACTGTGCAGCCACTGTGGAGAACAGTGTGGAGTTTCCTCAAAAACTAAAAAGGGAACTCCCATTTGACCCAGCAATCTCACTCCTAGGAATTTATCCTAAGAAACTAGAAACACCAATCAGAAAGGATATATGCACCCCTATGTTCATAGCAGCACAGTTTACCATAGCTAAGATTTGGAAACAGCCTAGGTGTCCGTCAGCAGATGAGTGGATCAGAAAACTATGGTACATCTACACAATGGAATTTTATGCTGCCATTAAAAAGAAGGAATTCTTACCATTGGCAGCAACCTCGATGGAACTGGAGAGCCTTATGCTGAGTGAAATAAGCCAGTCAATGAAGGAGAAACACCACATGATCTCACACGTTTGTGGATAATAAAGAACATTGTAAACTGATGAACAAAAGGATAGATACAGAGGCAGTCAAGCATCACACAGACTGTCAAATTATAGCAGGAAGGTTAAGGAGAGGTGGGGTAGATAAGAGATCAACCGAAGGACTTATATGCATGCATATAAGCAAACCAATGAACATAAGACACTGGGGGAGAGGGGTGAGGATATGTAGGGGAATGGGGTGGGGGGGCAATGGGAAGATATGTACACATGTAATACATTAATAAAAATGGAAAAAAATAAATAAAGTTTAGTGGAGTTTGCCTATAAAAGTATCTGTATTGGTTGTATTGTATTGTACTTGTGAAATAGTAAGAAAAAGCACATTATTTACTAGTGGTAGGTGGATTGAGGTGCTGTGATAATGAGAGAGAAAGAAAGAGAGAGAGAGAGAGAGAGAGAGAGAGAGAGAGAGAGAGAGAGAGAGAGAGAGGTTTTTTTTTTACTAGCCAGGGAATCAGAGGGGAAATTTGACGGAGTATTTTCTATCCGTAGATCCAGGGGTGACTGAATGGTATGGATTAGCATAGAGAGGCGGGTCATTCTGCAGAAGGCTGGGAAACAATTCTGGGCGATCACATGACACAGAGAAGCTGCAGTTGACCGATGGGGCCTCTAATAACGAAGTACAGGCTTGAATTGGTTCTGTGGGTCACAGAGAAGAGACCCCTGTGGTTTTCTGCAGGAGAGCTGACCAATGTGAGCACTGTTCTAGAAGACACTTCTGAAGCTCTCAGAGATGCATTGGGGTAGACTAGTCAGCTCTTCAACATCTGAGAGCTTCTTCCAACTCCATTTTATTGACATTCTGTGCCCTCACCCAGGCTCTGTCGCTGATGCTGATCTGGCATTGCCTTGGCAGTGTGTGCTTGATGACTGCAATTTGTTCCTCTCTTCTGATCTCCGCCTGCCACTGAGATTAATACGTTTGGTCACATTTCACAAATGAGAAAGCCAAAATTCTGTGAGCTCGCATGGACCCCTGCTGCCTCCCAGCCCGTGTCGCGAGAGTGAAAATTGGATTTTGCTACCAAAAAAAATAGGGCAAACAGCTGCTAAGCCCTGGGGGCCCACACAGCCCGCCAGGATTCTCGCTGTCCCCAATCTCAGCACCGCCAAAGCCACTACTTTGTTGTGCGTGACCTCAAGAATGCATGACATTCAATAGTTTCCCTGGATAATTCTGGCCAGCAGGATCAAATATAGTCAAGATTCGGAGAAAACAAAAGGAGTCTTTTCATCAATAACCCTCAGCAAGTTCAAAAAGATAACTCCTTCCAGAGTCACTCCAATCAAACAGCCTCCCAGCATGCCTTTCGCAGAAGGAGGACTCATCAGCAAACGCTCACGAGCGCAGAGTTTGCTGAGCAGCGAGGAAGAAGCAATAACAGATACAGGGTGAGATTGCAAAATCCATTTCTTCCTTATGAATCCACCGAGTTTCCATTTATCCAGCTTCAGCAACAACAGCGCAACATGGCAACTCTGGTTTCCATGGAGAAGGGGATGTAAGCATCTCACTTTTGTGTGGTAAGCCCATAGGTACATATGAACATACATGGATATATGTGCATATATATATGTACATATATATATATATACACATATGTGCATGTATATAAATGCACACACATACCGTGGATACACAAACTGTACATACTCATATAGTATTGTGAAACATGTTGCAAACAAAACTTATGTACATGCCTACTTATGCATACAGATATAGTGGCATGTACATGTGACATGTATACAAATGAACACATATGAAGGTAAGCACAGACGACAAGTAGAGCATACATAAATACTAAACCCCTTTGAAGTTCTAAAAGAAGACAAGGAGAGAAAATGTAACATTAAAGGGAACTGTGTAAAAACTTGGTGATTAATTACAAAAGCAGTAATGAGCAGATTCCTATAACCTGTCTTTTTATTTGTTTGTTTGTTTTTAATATATTTTATTGATTTTTTTACAGAGAGGAAAGGAGAGGGATAGAGAGTTAGAAACATCCATGAGAGAGAGACATCGATCAGCTGCCTTCTGCATGCCCCCCTACTGGAGATGTGCCCACAACCAAGGCACGTGCCCTTGATCAGAATCAAACCTGGGACCTTTCAGTCCACAGGCCGACGCTCTATCCACTGAGCCAAACCGGTTTCAGTAGATTCCTATAACCTGTTGATCAAACAGATCAACAGGAGGCTTGTTAAGCTCATATGAAGAATTTGACGCTATTTCTTGATCTGATGTTGGCTAAAGAAGTCATTTGCTTGAGAACGAATTACATTATCCTGACTCCATTTCAGTGGGAAAACTCACTGTGTCAACAAAAGTTGAGGGAGTGACTAAAACTGGTTTGGCTCAGTGGATAGAGCGTCAGTCTGTGGACTGAAAGGTCCCAGGTTCGATTCTGGTGGCGTTCATGTACCTTGGTTTCGGGCACATCCCCAGTAGGGGGCGTGCAAGAGGCAGCTGATCGATGTTTCTCTCCCACCGATGTTTCTACCTCTCTCTCCCTCTCCCTTCCTCTCTATAAAAAATTAATAAAAATATATTTTAAAAAGAAAGTTGAGGGAGTGGTCAAAATAAAGGAGGGAAGAAGGTGAAGACTGGTGGCCACTTTGAGCCCAGGATGAATGAGCCCGGGAAGAGAGCTCTTCCCACTGCTGTTTCAAGGGCCATTTCTCTGGAAAGTGCTGGTTCGGTGGAATTGCATCTATAAATCCCGCCTCCGTAGAGCCTGTGGTGAATTTGCCTGCAGAGCTTAAATCTGGCAGATTGTTATGAGCGGAAACTCGCTGCAAGTGTAATTAAGAGACACTTTTCAAGTGTAGGTCTGCACGATGGCTTACGGGCAGAGTAATGTTTTTAAGGTGAAGAACAGAAGGTGCCAATTCTAAAAAATTACTTTCCAGCTGATAAAGATATGCATGGTAAAGCGGAAAATTTTGGAAACACTAAAAGTAAAGAAGTTTCAGCCCTAAACCATTTGGCTCGGTGGATAGAACATCGGTCTGTGGACTCAAGGGTCCCAGGTTCGATTCCGGTCGGAGGGTGTGTGTCTTGGTTGTGAGCACATCCCCAATGGAGAGTGTGCAGGAGGTGGCTAATTGATATTTCTCTCTCATAATGTTTCTAACTCTATCCCTCTCACTTCCTCTCTGTGAGAAATCAATAAAAAAATATATATTTAAAGAAGAAATTACAATAACAATGACTCTTAAGCCCAATATGCATAGATAATCACATTTAACCATTTAGCATAGTCTCAACAATTTAGCAAATTCTTTCCAGCTCTTTTTTATATGGTTGAAATAATCTCTTCTGGCACAGGAGTTGTCAAATTGCTTGACCTCAGAACCGTTGTTCATGTTTAAAATTATTGGACGTTCCAAAAAAATTGCTTAGGTGTTTGTCATTGATATTTACCATTGAATATTAAAGTCGAGGAAAAATTAAATATTTATTGGGTGAATATTTCAATAATAAGCTCATAACATATTACTTAACAAAATGATGAGGTTGACTATTTTTATGCTTATTATTTGCCAATGCATATCCTGTATATGTAAATATTATAAAGTGAGCTTCCTGACATTAAAGCTTATCATCCATTTGGTCACTGTAAAAGGTATTTATAAATCTGACCAAATACTGCAACCATTTCCCTTAATAATATCATATGTGAGCATGCTGTGTGTGTGTATTAGTTTGTAAAGGCTGTTGTAGCTGTCTCACAATCTGCGTGGCTTACACAGTGTAGACTTATTGTCTTAGTTGTGAATAGAGAAATCATGATACAGGTAAGATTATTTTCTTCTAAGGGCTTGAGAGAAAATGTGAGATGTGTCTCTCTCCTTCTTCTTTTTTAAAAAATATATTTTATTGTTGTTTTTTTACAGAGAGGAAGGAAGAAGAATAAAGAGTTAGAAACACTGATGAGAGAGAAACATCAATGAGAAAGAGACATCCATCAGCCGCCTCCTGTACGCCCCCTACTGGCGATGTGCCTGCAACCAAGATACATGCCCTTGACTGGAATCGAACCTGGGACCTCCCAGTCCGCAGGCCAAGGCTCTATTCACTGAGCCAAACCGGTTTCAGCCTTTGCCTTCTTTAGCTAATGGGAGCACTACCCCCATCTCTGCCTTCCTTCATCTTCATGTGGCATTTTTCGTGTGTGTGTGTGTGTGTGTGTGTATGTGTGTGTGAGCAGGTTTTCCCTTTTTGAAAGGATACCAGTCCTATTGGATTAAGGGCCCACCCTACTCCAGCATCACTTCATCCTAACTCAATTAAGCACAGATACAACGACTTCATTTCCCAATCAGTTCACAGTCTGAGGCGCTAGGGATTGAGTCTTCAATGTCAGCATTTTGGAGGGAATTACTCCTGCAGGAAACAGGAAGGACAGTGAAGGCCTTAGATCATCACCGTGATCCGATGAAACTCTTTTAAGTCAATACCGAGTTAACAGGCGCAAAAACGGTTCAAAACTGAAACGGGAAATGTCAAATCTAATCTCGTCAGTCTGCTCCTGCTGACAAATACATAATAGGTCCGGAACGGTACCTGCCTTCGTCTTTCCCCGGGAGGAGTTGGCAAATTGGAGGCAGGAGGAGGGCCTGACTCATTCCAATTACTGTCCGGAAAGGGAAGAGGGGAGGAAGTCAGCCCACCTCGGCGCTCGGGGAAACTGCCAGGAGCCTGTCAGGTCGCAGTCATTGGAAGGCAGCCTTTTGTGAGCCGGGAGGGAGGGCAGTCCACTTCAGAAAATAGCCTCAGCCGACTAAAATGTTTTCCTCCCGCTTACCAGCTCTAGAAACACACTCTGTGATGATGGTGTTTCTGTGCTCCGGGCACGTTCCCATAGAGGCGGAAATGTCCCCGAGGAGAGGGGGCCTTCCCCGGACCAGTTAGAGAACTGAATCCGCCTCTCCTTCATTCTCTACCCTTTTGGCCCTCTTGGCTCCAGCAAAACCAAGTCAAAGAACTGGAGCGGGGGGTATGGGTTTCTCCCTTGAGATTTTGAGGGGCCACAGATGCAGCACACTCTCCGACGGAAATTAAGCTGAGGCTGGAGAATGTGGCTCAGGCATGCTGGAATCCTGACCTGTCAATCACCATAGGAGAACTCTAGACCTACTCACATTGGACTGAAAATCTCATAGCATGAGAGGAGGGGAAAGGGAGGGGAACTGAATATGTACTTTCTGCCACTTTTCCAGGAGAAAAGAAAAAGGAAAAGAGAAGGGACTTCACTTCCCATTCCAGTTGCTTCCATCAAAGCCACGGTTGAGCCACGTCCTTCTTCCTCTCTGGGGGATGAGTGACTGAAGAAAGTAGAAAGACCGGGAGCGTTAGTGCAACTCCTTCCAAAGAGAAGAGATGCTGATGGGAAAGGGGAGTGATCTCTGTGTGGTGGGGGAAGCTTTTAAGCTGGAAGAGAAAGTCCAGAACCCCCATGAGTCCCCCCTGAGTTTGCTTTGTAGGTAGGAAGGCGGGGAGGGTATAAGGTTCAACTGTATTAAGGGAGGTCAGGGACAGTTTTTAAAGCAGATGACACTGGACCTCCAGCCCTAAAACAGTGAAGAACTGAGTTTTGACCTGATGTCATATACCTGGAAAATTGCAAATATTCTGTGTAACCGTGGGGTAGTAAGTGGGAAAAAGATGAGGTTGTATAGGTGTGCAGGGGAGCTCAGTCAGGGGTGGGGGATGGGGAGAAGCTTTGTTTACAGGAGGTGATCTGGTCCTGCTGAAGAAGGGGTTTAAGACATATTTGCTCCCGGATGCTCTCTGACATTTCCATGACCCTCAAACCCTGGTCTTTGGTTTTTCCCATCTCCAGCCCAGCTCAGCTTCTGTCAGGCGATCACGATAAAGCGGTTTACTTCAGCTGAGCTGCTCGGTTCTGATTTGATGGTTGCTCAATAAATCCCTTTACAATTCCATCGAACTGTCTGACCTTTCGCTAATGACTGAGTGAGGCTGGGGATGATAAAGCATGACACTTGTTCGAAGAAGCACTTTTACAAAGTAGGAGGCCGGGTGTCTACCACACTAAATCTAGAACAAATCCAAGATAGGGATCTCCGAGAGGGACAGACTATGTACTTCGGGAGTGCAGGGAAGAGAACGCTGTATCCTGAGCAAATAACCACAGGAATAAGGGTGTGGTTTGACGTGCCAGATACGGTGGTCACACTCATTTCCGTATTTATGTCTGTCCCAAGCACATTCCTTGCAATAACTGGAATTTGTACAGAGTTAACGGTGTACGTTGGAGATGAGAGGAGCCAGAGAAGATCAGCGGTGGGAAGATGGGAACAGGGACACAGTACAATGACTGGTTCCTGAGGTCAGACTATGAGAAGAGCTACCGTTTGGAGGTGTGGGAGCAGTGAGAGCAGGGTGTGTGCCAGGGTTTGGGGCTCTGGTGATGCGGTGGACATGACTCAGGACACCAGGATGGTAACTGTCACTGGCTTAGATGATGGGGGAATAATGTGTGAAGACTTTGGGATGGACCAAAACCATGACTGAGCGAACTCAATGGACAAGTAGCGGTCTTCTAGCCAATCCTTTTGGGTGCCGCTTTTATGTAGTCCTTGTGCCTTTCTCTGTCTCTGCACTACTAGTAGATGTAAATCACTAAAAACATCGCAACTGTTTCTTGATGACAGACATGGAAATAAAGATTGTCCCATGGAGAGGACAATTGATCACCTCTACCACCCTGTGGGCCAAAATACATGTAAATATACAGCTGTGGAGTCTCCCTTGAGCTCGGTGGTTCTCAACCTTTTTTTTTTAATGCTGTGACCTTTTAAATATCTGTTTTCCGATGGTCTTAGGCGACCTTGCTAGCAGTTTTCAACCCGTGGGTCGCGACCCACAAGTTGAGAACCGCTGCTGTAGAGCCTGAGACCATCAGAAAACACAGATATTTACATTATGATTCATAACAGTAGCAAAATGACAGTTATGAAGTAGCAACAAAAATTATTTTATGATTGGGGGTCACCACAACATGAGGAGCTGTATTGAAAAGTCACAGCATTAAAAAAGGTTGAGAACCACTGGTTGAGCTGGTTGTAATATCTTACTCATTTCCTCATTATTAATGTGTTACGTGAAATCTTTGACACACGGAAAATCTGTACTTACATGAGAGTTATAACTTTATGCTGAAATATATATGTACATTCATTTCCTCATTAACCTGTTATTTGAATGTGAGCCCCAACATCTGGTCAACCTTCTCTTTAACCCCACATTTCCAATGTCAGGAAAGGGTCTTCCTAATTCCCTAATTCATAACCCAAGTTCCTATTGACTGACCCAGAAACCTCACAGGTGAGTGACCGACCATCTCTTTCTTTCTGGGTGCCTAAGTGCCGTGACCATTTGTTCTACTATTCTCTCCAGGGAGGGACAAGTGTGTGAGGTTGACGCCCAAGGCAAGGATTTTTTTTTTTTTTTTTGCCTCACCTTTCGCTTTTCAAATGTCAGTTGCTTATTTGACACACCTTGTGCGATTTGGCTGTCCGCTGCTCCTATCTGGTATTCTGCCCCTGCATTTATTCCTTGTGTCTGGAGACCATTTCAAAACAAGTGGAACAAAACAGCCCATTGGGGGAAAAAGTCTTAAGTATAAACATTATTTCCATAAAAGATAAAATCCAGAAGCTCACTGAGGAGGGAGGAATCTTCCTCGGGGACATTCCATGTTCCCAGCTGATGCTCGCATCCTGCTGGTGGATTTGACGGCCCTCCTCTGCGGCCCAGCATGCACTGCACAGGCTCTGGTCCTGACCGCTGTGCTCCTTGATTGTATTTATGTCTTGATGGGTCTGTCTCCTTGCTCAGCTGTGAGACCCTTGAAAACCAAAGACTGATTTGACCTCTCCTCAGCATCGAGCATAGTCTGGAATGCAGGAAGCCTGCGTGCCTGCATCGCTGGACCACTCTCACCGTTCCAACTGCGCAGAGCTGAATCCACCTCTCCGTAATTTCCACCCTGAGGTTTCTGCTGTCTCCTCAGAGTTGCACAGCTCAGTATAGTGTTCCCCCTCAAGGTCAAAGAGATAAAACATGAGGATAAGTTGCCGAGAGAGAAGGCAGTTCCAATAGTGGAAGCCACTAACTTAGAATCTTTCCACACGTCTTCCAGGAATCAGAGAGAGGAAGGAAAATAAAGAAAGCTTCAATGTGACCAGGCCTGCAGCATGATTAGGAGATGGAAAATTCCAGAACTTCTATTGGTGTGTCAGTTGGTAAATAAACTTCAGACACTAGTGGATTTCCTCTGGAGCGCATGCCAGCACCCAGAGTCACATGAGCACGCATGGAAGAGAGGTAGGTGTTGTCCTACAGGTGATACAACACTGGTGGTGACAACACGAGTCACAGCCAGAAAGAGAAGGCCCTCTGTCCATCCAGTGAGGACAGCAGTGACCCGGCAATCAGAGCTACTGGGGAGTTAACAGCTCTGGACTCTCCGCACCCAGGAGGAAACAGAGGTCCTCATCGAACTATTCTAAATGTTCTGTCCACACAAAGGCCCATCTTAGCATGTTAGAACGACACAAGGAAACCATGAACGAGTCCAACAATATGGTAGAGAGAACGTGCTGTGTGAACACAGGAAACGAGTCACTGATTTCCTGGGGTTTTGAGAGAAGGGTCTGGAAGGAAGCACAGGATCACCTGGAGCAAACATGGTCCTCACAACATGAGGCCTGGACACCACGCTGACCCCCTGAGGCTATCCGTGTTCATCGGTCCTCCTGTCTCTGTTCACTCCTGGCCTTGAACTGGGGAGCTCCAGGTGTCTGCACCTCATTCTTTCCCAAAGGACATTTCACCTTCCCACCAGGGATGGATGTGAATTGCAATTTCTCCACATCATCACCGACACTTGTATCATGCCTCTTTTATTGCAGCCAGCCCACCAGGTTTGAAGTGATCATTCATTTACACGTATATAATAAATAACCCTATACAGTGGTCCCTCGAGATACGAGTGCCTTAACATACGAGATTTTTGAGATACGAGTGATTTTTGCTTTGAAATACGAGCAACAGTTGAGATAGGAGTCATCGAGTGGATCGGCCGGCTGCACACGACCCACCAGTTTACCACGACTCGAGCGTCTCATAGTTTCCCACGCCTCAAGGTTACGGGACGAATTAAACTCGTATCTCGAGGTACCACTGTATAATAAAGATGTAATATGCAAATGCTTGTTACTCCGTGAAGCATAAAGACTGAATCATGGATCAGCAGGAGGGTGGGGCACTGAGCTACAAGCAGGTGGCAGAGAGCTACAGGAGGGGGCAGGGAGAGCTACAGGGGGCAGGGCAGCAGGCAGGGCAATGCCTGGCAGGAAGGGGCTATGAAGAAAATGTGGGGTGAATGCAGGCCAGGATGGTTTCACAGCCTTTGTAATCCTGACAGTGCTCCTAATGAGGATGAAGAGATGGAGGCCGGGAGCGCATTTCCTCAGGTGTTTAATTTATTCCTAATAACCAGACTGCAGAGCTCTGGGCCAAAATCAATTTCCTTTCTGTTTACATCGAAACTCATTCTCCGTTCAGTGTCTTAAAATCTCTGGAGCAGAAATTTCATATCAATATCTCATTTTTATTGGCGAAAGCCAACTGCATAAAACCATTTCTACCCCTGCGACACATAGTTTTGTGAATTTTTCTGCGAAGTAAAATTTTTTTTGGATTCAAAATACCTCCGTCGTGTTTAACATAACAAAGAGCAGACTTATTCAGGCTGAGGACATTGCTTCTTTCCTAATTCTAAAATAGCATGCAGTGAATATATGCTTGAAAATAAGTAGATTTTATATGAAATTCTTTTAAAAATCTAAAATCTCATTATTGGAATCAAAGTGGACATGACTTTGGTTGAAACTTTAATCATCACTGCTTCGACCACAGTAAAAGCTATATTGAAATAGACATAAGTGGAAGTAAAACTCATCTAAACCCCATGAAATTGGAATAGAGCCGTCTCCTCTGAGTTTGTATGTAGAAGTCGTGCCTCAGTGAATGCAGCAGGAGAGAGAAGCAAGAAGGTTCTGGAACTTACATCTAGGGCACCCAGTTCAGTCCAGGGTGTCCCGCTTGTCCTCATCAGGATGCGATATACTTCCAGCTGCTGGTGGTGCAGATACAGGAAAACAGTCCAATGCAGAAGGCAGGGGGAGGAATGAGAGAAAAGACATCCATGCCAAAACCGGGTTGACTCAGTGGATAGAGCATCGGCCTGCAGACTGAAGGGTCCCAGGTTCGATTCCGGTCAAGGGCATGTATCCTGGTTGTGGGCACCTACCCAGCAGGGGGCGTGCAGGAGGCGGCTGATCGATGTCTCTCTCTCATCGATGTTTCTAACTTTCTATCCCTCTCCCTTCCTCTCTGTAAAAAATAAATAAAATATATTAAAAAAAAAAAAGAATGTGGTGTGGACTTGGTGCTATGTATTAGACGGTGAGGCTGGAATGGACCCACTTTTGTGGTTGAAATCGTGGGGGGATTAGAAAGAATTTGGGGAGGGAGAGGTTGTGGCTAGAGGTCTGCTCCCATCCCCTAGGTTACCAATCATCAGGAGGGTTTGCCTCTGTGCATAACCTGATGCTAAATCCACCTGCCCGTTTGTTCACCATTGCCAAGAAACCATCTGGTAATTTCCTTACTGACCTCCGCCTTCGGGAGCTGGCAAGCAGATTCTATCGTGGGGGAGAAAATACCTTTCTGGAGAGAGGAGGCTGTTGGATTACTTGTTTACTTCTGCAGGGGGTTTCCCACCTTCTAAAGAGCAGGGGTAGATTCCGGCCTGAGAAGAAATGTGCCCGGAAAGTTCTATCTCACGTGAGTATCTGTAAGAGGCTTCCATTACCCTCCACGTCCTAAGACGCCAGGCCTGCCGCCTCCTCGGTGATTTCACGGTCACAAACATTTCTCTGCAGAAACCGAAAGGAAATGCCAGAGCGGTCGTCTTCAGCTCTTTCTATTTCACGGGTGAGTATCTTCCTATTTTATCCTCAAGGAAAGAGGCCAACTCGCTTCCTAGTTTCATCACTTTTTTAAAAAAATGGCATTCCCTTTCCTAATGTCATTTCAGCCTCGGCGGCCCAGCCTGAGCGATCCCTTCCTTCCCCCCATGGCCCATACGGGGCCCACGTGCCAGGTCACCACTCTCAGGGGACACACCTGTGAACTGCCGCCGGCATCCGATGATCGAGCCACGGGAAGCACCTTTTGGAGATGTGAAAGCTGAGAGGGTCTCCCTGGAGCCTCTTACAGAGTCTGGGCTGAGGAACGGGGTGGGGGGAACGAGTCGGGAGGGACCCCTGCAGGGGAGGTGCTTTGAAAGGAGGTCGCCAGGTTGGCTGAGCGCACATTCGTGCAGGAGGGAGCTCTTTGAGGAGTTGTCTATGTTCTCCACGTCTCACCCACGTCTGAGCGCCATGCAGTTGGCAGTAAGGAAGTTCATTTCCTTTCTCGGAATTCCCATTCAGAAACCAGGAAGCTGATTGCTTAACCCAAAAATACCACCAGGTTCTAACGATGGCTTGTTTTTTGCACAAGTGATGCCAGTTTTTAGTATCATTTGAATTTCCAAAGTAATAAAGCCCATATTTTAACAGAACATCCACTGTATCCTAACTCTTTTTAAAAAAATGTATTTTATTGATTTTCCAGAGAGGAAGAGAGAGGGATAGGGAGCTAGAAACATCCATGAGAGAGAAACATCAATCAGCTGCCTCCTGCACGCCCCCTACTGGGGATGTGCCTGCAACCAAGATACATGCCCTTGACTGGAATCGAACCTGCGACCTCTCAGTCCGCAGGCCGACACCCTATCTACTGAGCCAAACATGTTTCGGCTGAAATATACGTATTTTTATTGATTTCAGAGAAAAAGGGAGAGGGATAAAGAGAGGAAAACATGAATGATGAGAGAAACATTGATCAGTTGCCTCCTGCACGCCCCCTACTGGGGATGTGCCCACAACCAAGGTACGTACCTTGACCGGAATCAAACCTGCAACCTTTCAGTCTGCTGGCAAACGCTCTATCCACTGAGCCAAACCCGTTTTGGCTGTATCCTAACTCTTGACTACAATTGCTTGCCATCCGTTTTTCATCGTGGCTGAGGCCGCATTTCCATTTTGCTAACTGTTACAACCCTTCTCTATCGCAAGCTTTGATGTCAGATTATTCTGAAGGGAAGGAAAGGAGAAAGAGAGGAAGTGGGAGAGAAAAAGAAAGAAAGAAGGAAAGAAAGAAGGAAGAAGGGAGGGAAGGATATTTTCTCTTTTACAATGTTACTGTTTCTAAAATTCATTCATTCATTATCTAACATTTGTACAACTCCCTTAAACACAGAAAAAGTTCTCTGAGCAAGAGTCACGTTGGGGAGAGCAAGAGAACCGGTGAGAGATCATGTCCCACTTTATTAAATTCTTGGTGCATTAATTTTCCCCGTTAATATGTAAGTGGGCTGATGGGTCCATGAGGTGTTGAATACAAAACAAAGATATAGGGAGTTCACACTACTGACATATACCCAGGAGAATCACGATAAGCCCTTTTCATATATACACACAGGAGGGCTTTTTCTGGGGAATGCGGGAATAGCCAGCTATCGTGTGTGACTGTCTGATACCAGGACTGGGGAATTCATTGTCAATGCTGGCAACAGAATGGGAGGTAGGAAAATGTCACAGAAAGCATCTTGTGAAAAGTGACTCTGTCCCTGGGCTGAGATGGGGATAGTAAGACACGCTAGTTCAGGAAGTAACCACCAACCCCTTCTCCTTATCTGTCTCTTAACCATCTGCACCACAGTCTTTGTTTTTATGCTCACAAACCCCCACACAATTATTGTTACTCCCCCCATTTAATGAGAATCAAATCGAGGCTCCCAGGTTTAACCATTTTAGTCCAAGTCAAAGTTAAGAGGTAGAACTGGATTTGACCCCATACGGTGGTCACCAAACTTTTCTTTCTTGATTGTAGGAACCACCAGCCCTCCCAATCCCCTACGAGATGGTTCTCAGCAGGGAGGTGCATGCTTGTAGCCTCTAGGGAGGGTGGATGTATTCGGCTTTCTGGTTGGTACCTCTCTCTGTAGGAGCAAGGACAGAGGCTACCAGGAGGCAGGGTGAGATTGGAGGCTCTGATAAATAATGGGGAACCTGAGCCAACCCCCAAATATTGTGTAAGTGTGGACATGTCTCAACATTAATATATCTGTATCTGGTTATTCAGAAGGATGAAGGGAGGGACATTTCCTGGGAGACACAAAGATGGAGATGGAGAGCGTGATGAAGATGGAGATGGAGATGGAGAGGGTGATGGAGGTGGAGAAGGAGATGGAGATGGAGTTGGAGAGGGTGATGGAGGTAGAGATGGAGATGGAGATGGACAAGGGGAGGGAGAGGGTGATGGAGGTGGAGATGGAGATGGAGATGGAGATGGAGAGGGTGATGGAGGTGGAGATGGAGATGGAGATGGAGATGTAGAGGGTGATGGAGGTGGAGATGGAGATGAAGATGGACAAGGGGAGGGAGAGGGAGAGAGAGATACAGAGAGGGAAAGGAAGACTGATTCCCCCTTCTTACTCAGGAAATATTTCCTGATTAAAAGCCTCTTTGCTCCTGCTCATTCTCGAGATCCTCTGCAGCTTGTTGGCGCCATCAGTGCCAGCGTCAGCCGCATGTTTCACAGATCTCCCTCTTGCCAAGGCTCTGTCCCGGTGACTGTGTGTGGAAACACGGGGTTTAAAGCAGCTTTCCAAAAGCGGGAATGGAAACAGTCCCGGAGCACCCAGAAGGCCTCGGAAATGTTGAGACAGGCTTCCCTGAGATGATCGCTGGGGAGAGCAAACGTGAGAGACGCACCTCCCCTTTCAGCGAACGCGTCTGGAAAGGTACCTGCTAAACTCCCACGGAAAAGCGGGCCGCCGTCCCAGTCAGCGGCGGTTACAGAAGAGGCGGCTCGAAACTTCCCTGCCCGAGAGAAGGCCAGCTGAGTGGAAGCGGAGCCGGGAAATGAGTCCCCCATTGCAAGGAGAAGGACTTTCTTTAGCTTTTTGCTAAGTCACAGGAAGAAGCAATCCCGGTTCTGAACTGTGAAACACAGCGAGGAACACGGGGAGAGGGAAGATGCCCGATACACAGGTGCCTACTCCCTGGAGCATAAGGGAGACGGTACACATAGTGCATTTCTACCACATCGGAGGTTAACACAATAGTTTCACATGTTGGCTCTGCTTTAAACCTTACAATGTCATCTGAGAGCGAGAGAGTTTTATGCTGCAGGTGAGAACCGAATGTCCTAGCGGGTTTAAATGACTTCTCTCTGGCCACAGCGAACACTAATAGTGATGTTGGACTGGGGTCTCTGACTTTGTCATTTTCATCTTGCCTTTAATATATATATATATATATATATGTATATATATATATATATACACACACACACACACATATATATGTATGTATATCTATATCTATATGTATACATGTATATATGTATATGTATATCTATATGTATATATGTATATGTGTATATATGTATATATGTATATGTATACCTATATGTGTGTGTGTATGCGTGTGTGTGTATATATATATATATATATATATATACACACATTATTGATATTTTTACAGAGAGGATGGGAGAGATAGAGAATCAGAAACATTGATGAGAGAGAAACATCAATCAGCTGCCTCCTGCATACCCTCTACTGGGGATGTGCCCACAACCAAAGTACACGCCCTTGACCTGAACCGAACTTGGAACCCCTCAGTCTGCAGGCCGATGCTCTATCCACCGAGCCAAACCGGTCTCAGCTCGTCTTGCTTTTCCACGTCTCCGAAGCCACACACCATTGTATTACTGTAACTAAATACCCTTACCCTTGACCTGGATCAGATAGTAGCGTTCTTTCAGCGTTTTCCCACAGCTGTAGGAAGTGTGAAAATATCTGCTCTGCATTTGTGCACCCATTATTCTGTAACAGGAGGTTCCCCCACTTTCCAGTCTGGGTTTGGCATCCGCATAAATGAGTTCGAACCCAGGCTCTGACATACCTTCGCTCTGATTAACTCACAGAACCAGCTGGAGCCTTTTCTCCCGCGTGAGGCATGAATAATATCATTTGTCTTAGAATCCTATTTGGTCTCTAAGGCCTGGTGAGTAGTGAATCCCTCATAGTGGCTGTCTTATCTTTGTTTTTACCCGAAGGCATGTGAATGTGCATCGCCTGCGCACAGAGGAAGGTGGTTAAAATGGAAAAAGAGAAACTAGGAAAAGAGGAAGCAGGTGCCAGAAAGCAGCAGCGACATGTACCACAATAGCATAGCATTTCTCCGTAACCTCCTGCAAGCCGGTAAGAAAACATCAACACAGCAGAGTCAGGCACACATTTTGGTAGAGCTGTCTGCTGCTACAAATATCTTTTTTAAAAATAATCTCTGCCCTAACCGGTTTGGCTCAGTGGATAGAGCATCAACCTGGGGACTCAAGGGTCCCAGGTTCAATTCCGGTCAAGGGCATGTACCTTGGCTGTGGGCACATCCCCAGTAGGGGGTGTGCAAGAGGCAGCCGATCGATGTTTCTCTCTCATTGATATTTCTAACTCACTACTCCTCTCCCTTCCTCTCTGTAAATAATCAATTAAAACATATATTTAAAAACAATCTCCCAGTGCATACTTGGTTTCTGGAACATGCTATCTACCGTCCCAATGAGTGATGAGTTACATCGACTTGACTCACTGTTGCTGGGAGACAGTGTGATAGAACGGAAAGATCATGAGATGTGAAATGGCAATGCCTGCGTGCAAACACCGTCTTCATCGCCCTCCCTCGGTGACCTGACAAGAGTAACGTACTCCTGTTTAGCGTCCGATTTATAATCTGGATACAGACGTGTGACTCAAAGACATAAAGTCAGATGAGCCCACCTGCTCACTGTAGAAGTGGGTTATAACCTGCAGAGCTCCGCACACGTTATGGCTTCGAGGACTGGATTTCCAGTCAGGTTTGATCAAGAACGGCTGTTTCCCAGGAGAATATGGAACTCGATGCTGTTATTTCCAACGACACGAGCCGGCTGCCTGGGCTTCCTGAGACACAGACCCCCCCCCACTCCCCCCACTCCCCATCTCACAGCTGGGGAGGGCCCGCCCTCCCATTCAAAGCCTTTTCATAGCTGCCTTCCTCACCAGCCAACAAACTGGAACACTCGCTGCCTGCGGCTAATCAAGGCCCCACGCAGCACAATGAGCAATTAAACCCGGAGAGAGGAAGAGGACATGCATAATAGAACCCCTGATTATTAAGAGATTAGAACCTGGAACGGTGTTTGCGGTCTCCGTTGGAAGGTGTAATTTAATTAGCCAGCTCGGAAAGGGTTTAGATGTGACAGAATACTAATATCCCACTTCTACCGTTTCATAGGCTTTTTTCCTCTTCGGAAAGAAATAGTTTCTTCATAAAGTTCCTGACTATATGGATGCTGGCAGCTTCACTGTCTCGATCTCGCGAACCTCTCCATCTTCATGGCCACAGGTCTCACAGAAACGGTCTCTGCCCAGACCTGCCCAACTGGGAAAGCATGTAAACGAGGAGAATTGATTCCAGGAAGCAGGGTGGCCGTGGTGGGTTGGGGGTAGAATTGACAGGCAAAATACTAAATACAGTGGCACCTCGAGATACCAGTTTAATTCATTCCGTAACCTTGAGGCGTGGGAAACTATGAGATGCTCGAGTCTCAGTAAACGGGTGGGTCGTGTGCAGCTGGCCCATCGATGCGATGACTCGTATCTCAAATGTTGCTCGTATTTCAAAGCAAAAATCGCTCGCTCGACGGCTCGTATCTCAAAAATCTCGTATGTTAGGGCACTCGTATCTCGAGGTACCACTGTACCTGTATTCTAGTAACACCTAACCGTGGGTTGCGTGTTCTGTTATGACCCACAAACTTAAGAGTGAAGGGGGTTCAGGCTCCTGGCCTTGGGGTCTGGTATTCTCCAGCATGAATAGCCTTCAGCAAGTTGACCGCTCTGTGCGTCAGCGTCTCCATCTATAAAACGGGGGTCATGGGAACTGAACCTGTCTCCTACTGTGTGAAGATTAAATGAACAACTACGCGTTACGTTTTCTGAAAAGTGCATGGAGCATCACAAGCACTCCGTCAGTCTTTGTTGAAAAAAGATTAGGCATTTTTTGGTATTTTAGGCGTTTAGCACTTTTAGGCTTGTGGTTTGGTCTGATGGATGGTAGTAGCTAAGGGACATACGTAAGATAATTTCAGTAATCGCCTCCTGTTCTTGCACAAAGCTGTTGACCTCCACACCCCAATCACCTCAGCCGATCCGCACAAGAATGTAACAATAACAACGTTGTGGCACCACGAACAGACATCAGGTGCCTTTGGCAGGAAGCTGGTACGGCTGTTAAGGCAGCAGGCGCCTCCAGTGCACACACAGACTCAAATCTGTCCTGGACAGTAGAAATGGTCCCTGGGCTAAGAGAGATGGCATGAGGCTGAGAACAATGTAGAGTTAGACCTTTCTTTAATGACGTCATTCACTGACCAATCTCCCAGAAAGTCTTAAGACTGTTTTTCTCCTGTCTTTTCTTTTCTTTCCTTTTCTCTTTTTTCTTTTCTTTCCTTTTCTTTTCTTTTCTTTTCTTTCCTTTTCTCTTCTCTTCTTTTCTTTCCCTCTCTTCTCTTCTTTTCTCTCATTTCTTCTCTTCCCTTCCTTTCTCTTTTCTTTTCTCCCATCTTTTAATTAAATGTGGGTCAATGAATGACTCAGGGAGGGAGACCCCAGCTTTCTGCCCCCCAGCTCAGGAGAAGGCCTCACCAAGCAGTGTGGCTGACACAGGAGGATCCTTCCGTGCCACGGAGAGACCCTTCTTCTGGCTTCTCCATGCTTTCATTACAGAACTCTGGAGAATGCTGCTTTTTTTTCAAATCCCCCTTCTCTGTATTATATTTCAGGGGTGAGATAAAGAGTCAAAAATCCATCGGTGTGTTTTACTTATTTATTTATTTTTTAAAAATATATTCTATTGATTTTTTTACAGAGAGGAAGGGATAGAAGTTAGAAACATCCATGAGAGAGAGAGAGACATCGATCAGCTGCCTCCTGCACGCCCCCCGCTGGGGATGTGCACACAACCAAGGTACATGCCCTTGACTGGAATTGAACCTGGGACCTTTCAGTCCTCAGGCCGACACTCTATCCACTGAGCCAAACCGGTTTCGGCCATTGGTGTGTGTTTTAAATGGTACTATTCAGGGGCCCACCTAAGGAGCAGATAAGAGACACTCGTTGCTTTTCTGGATAGTTCTCCTATATTTTTTCTCTGGATTAACGCCGCACTTCTCAAAATTTTAATGACGCATTTGATTATGTAATGAGACCCAGACATTCCCCGGAGGCCTGCACCATGGCTGGCAAATGAGGGTAAGTGCAGAAATATGGGCAGTGCCTGAATTCTCATCTAGGCAAGACAACACTAAGTGGGAATCAGCCATTCGGAGGCATGACTGCAGATCCAGGGTTAGCACAGTGTGTGATCAGGAGTTAGATTTCCCCCACACCCTTTCTCTAATAGGAGATGGTCAGATAGATTATTTTTAAGGGTAAGTCTAACTTTCATATTTATTTCTAATCATACGCTTCTTGGGACATCTCAGTAATATGGATTTCTCTCAAACGACGGGATCTGACAAATAGAATGCTCTCAATACATATTGATCCAAAAACAAATGGGCAGAAACCGGTTTGGCTCAGTGGATAGAGCGTCAGCCTGTGGACTGAAAGGTCCCAGGTTCGATTCCGGTCAAAGGCATGTACCTTGGTTGTGGGGACATCCCCAGTGGGGGGCATGCAGGAGGCGGCTGATCGATGTCTCTCTCTCTCATCTATGTTTCTAGCTCTCTATCCCTCTCCCTTCCTCTCTGTGAAAAATCAATAAAATATATTTTTTAAAAAATGGATAATTGAAATGTCAATAAGTGCTTATAGTTAGCATGGTCTTCATCACTCTTAGCAACCTATGCCCATTGGCTTAGAATGCAGTGCCAGTTTAGAAGACTACCTCTCTCTGCTGCTCTTCAAGAGCTCTTCCAGTGCTCACAGTATACAGAGATCGTATAGTGGTTAATTTTATGATTCAGCTAGGCAGGCCGTGGTGCCCAGTGGTTTGGCACAACACCAGCCTACATGTTGCTGTAAAGGTATTTTTCTGATGTGATTAATAATTAAACCAGTTGTCAACACATCACCCTCCATCATGGGAGTGGACTGCATCCAGTCAGTTAAAAAGGCCTTGAGAGCAAAGACAGAAGTTCTCGAAAGAGAAAATAATTCTCCCTCCGGACTGCCTTCAGACTTGAGCTGCAAAATCAACACTTCCCTGCATCTCCAGACTGCTGGCCTGGCCTGAAAATTTTGGCTATGTTGCCTAAATGGTATCAGCTGACTTCTTAAAATAAACCAGTCACGTTTTCTGTCTGTCTGTCTATCTATCTATCTATCTATCTATCTATCTATCTATCTATCCATCCATCCATCCATCCATCGAACTATTATGTAAATCCTATTGTCCTACTGGTTTCATTTCAATAAAGGACCATCACTGCACGTATTGGCAGCGACAGACATCACCATGTCCTGCTGCTGGAAGTTCAACTGAACGCACCAACCTCCCTTGCTTGTTCAGAATCAGAAGAGAACATTGTACCTCAGTCGTGAGGGGCTGTTTTGAGTGCAGCTCTGAGAGATGGAGAATTTGTAAAACACACCCAAATTCTTCAGGCCGGCACCCACAGATGTCAACCCCTCTTACCGGCACAGCGCCCTCTTGTGGTTCCCCCTTCCACTGCCCTCTGGAAGCTGAGCATGGGCCCCAACATTCCGTGGGGTGACTCAGAAATAGGGACCCTCGGGGGACAGGGGATCTCAGGCCATCTCCCCCAGCTGGCATGTCTAACCTGCAACTGACTCTACCCACACTGGTATCGGATTCCGTTAGGTCAGTGGTTCTCAACCTGTGGGTCGCGACCCCTTTGGGGGTCAAATGACACTTTCACAGGGGTTGCCTAAGACCATCGGAAAACACAGATATGATTCATAACAGTTGCAAGATTACAGTTATGAAGTAGCAACAAAAATAATGTTATGGTTGGGGGTCACCACCACATGAGGAGCTGTCTTAAAGGGTCGCAGCATTAGAAAGGTTGAGAACCACTGCATTAGGTGGTTAAAACTTGTGCGTCAGACTTTGAAAAACCTATTGAAGGCAAACAGAGCCACGAACTCACACCGTCTGGAAAGAGCATGCTCAGATTTGTTCAAACACCCCCACTCGGCCATCCCCCCTTAGGTAGCGTCAGGAAAAGATGGGTTCTGTCCTCAACTGCCACAGACACAATGATCTATTCTGGGCGCTAATATATGTTTGTTTCCATAGATACCGGATCAAAAAGACTAATTACACAAATATCTTTTCCAAATGCATTCCAGTTCTATCTCCGAGTTGATGAATCTCCTAAGGTCTCACTCAATTTCTGTGTCATTTCTCTTTGAACGATATGCAAATGTCTTATTAAGCCTTTAGTAGAGATCACATGAATAGAAATTGAATTTTAGCTTATGGTGGGGATGGACTTTTTTTCTGTGTAGTGAGCATTTTGAACATACGGAATCAGTTTCCTTCTTATGCTAACAATGTGCTAACTTGTAAATCTAGTTTGTTCTAGTAACAAGCACATATGCACATATTTAGAGACACTTAGATATGAACTTGAGTTTCTCATTCACTGACCATAACGTATAAAGAGCAATTAACTCTTTTTCAAGTGGCATTTATATCCTCACGTGCATCCCAGTACATGCTTTCTGCAGAATGAAATGCATGTGCTTCCAGTAATCTACACGGATGCTTTTGTCTTTCCTCGCTTCATCCTTTGGAGTGTGACACTGAACCTCACAAATAAACTCCAACTAACCCCCACTGGCCAGACCAATGGAGACATTTCTTACAGCTTTTTCAGACCCAACTAGGAGGAGGGGCCATGCTGATTCTTTCTAGATTCTCCTTTGAAGAATGAGGTCCAACAATAGCAACCCTTGCAACTGCTTGGATATTTCAGAGCGAAGCAGGTTCAGCCCAGCTGGTGTGGTTCAGTGGTTGAGCACCAACCTAGGAATCAAGAGGTAACAGTTCGATTCCCGGCCAGGGAACATGCCCAGGTTTCCCAGCTTGATCCCCAGGGTGGGGCGTGCAGGAGGCAGCCAATGATTCTCTCTCATTATTGATGTTTCTCTCTCTCTCTCTCTCTCCCTCTCCCTTCCTCTCTGAAAACAATAAAAATATATTTTTAAAATGTGTAGCATGGTGATCAAGTGAGGCTGTGTGTTTGAGTTGCCTTTGGGATGACTACTTTCTGCTCTATTATTTCTATCCGTTATTATTATACATAATTATAGTCCCCGGGATGTGAGGAAAACATTTTCCTTCCCAGCACATCCTGACATATTATCCCATTTTGATCTTCAAAGGTATAAACACAATGTTTCTGGCTTGTATAGGATATAAATACAGTGATACCTCGAGATATGAGTTTAATTAGTTCTATGACCTTGAGGTGTGGGAAACTATGAGATGCTCGAGTCGCGGTAAACTGGTTGGTCATGTGCAGCCGGCCAATCCACACGATGACTCCTATCTCAAATGTTGCTCGTATTTCAAAGCAAAAATAGCTCGCTCGACGGCTCGTATCTCAAAATTCTCATATGTTAGGGCACTCGTATCTCGAGATCCCACTGTATAAGGAATATACATTTTTTTTAAAAAAAAAGAAACTTGTTTGGATCCACAGAGATATTTACATATGGAAAACCTTCAGGTATAGAAAACCCAAATCTCCAGATTCCTAATTCTATGCTGCGTTCACAAATACGCCTTTATCTATGTTTCATAAAGAACCATGTATTGTGGCTACAAATGTCAGAGTGTTAAAATGAAGGGACTGTTAGTTACAAAGAGAGGAAATGTCTAATGGCCTTTCAAGTGGCGGCCAAACTCTCTTGACTCTTTTTCAGCAACAACATGTGACATTTGCTGTCACCCGTACAGGTGTGGCGGTAAAAGCCAGCTGTCTAACTGAGTGTGTGACATTTAAGGCCCTGGACTGAAGCAGCACACAGCAGGCTTGAACCCCAACTTTGCTGCTGGCCAGCTGAGAGACTTCGGTAAATTAATCTGAACCATGTATCTCAGCTTCTTCATCTGTATAGTGGGGATAATGCTCATACCTACTTCAGAGTTTCTAGATAAATAAGTGAAGAAACGTCTGAATCATGTGCAACTCGTGAAGGAAGTTAATTTTTATCCCAAAGTTAAACCATCAGAAAACAACATATGGGTTTTGTCTTCTCATCCTTTTTTTAAACGGGAAAATGTTGAGATAATGAACTGGTTTTAGAAACACACCAAAAAGCACAGTTTTCATGGGCTGTTCAGGCATCTGTCCACATTCAACATCATCTCTTATCTCTTTCCTCCCTCTCTGAAGCTGTAATAGCATTCCTAGGTTCTGAACAATGCCAGCTGCTTTATGAATCAACATTACAAACTCAGATCAATTGGGTGTGGACGGCACTTTACAGTATTTTAATACCAGGAGAAGTGGAACTCTGATTTTGGGGAATATAAGAACCATGTCGTACCCCTATTCATGTGAACATGAGCAAACACACACACACACACACACAACACATGATATTATGAATTATAACTTGTACTATTTTTGAAGCTTTCTCACCTCACTTGATATATAGGTGTTTTCACATAAATACCTTTCTAGGATAGTCCCTCATTAAAAACATCAGATTTCGCTAAGCAACTAAATTCATAAACGATCACCCTATATTATTAACAACCTCTAGTGCAGCAGTTCTCAACCTGTGGGTCGTGACCCCTTTGGGGGTCAAACGATCCTTTCACAGGAGTCGCCTAAGACCATCGAAAAATGCAGATATTTACATCACGATGCATCACAGTAGCAACATTTCATGGTTGGGGGTCACCACCCCATGAGGAACGGTATGCAAGGGTCTCGGCCTTAGGAAGGTTGAGAACCACTGCTCTAGTGGTTCTTACTGGCCAATGAATAAATTAAGAAAACACACTTACCATACCCCACTCATGTCCTGTTATTTGCCCAGAGGTTGCCTGCTTGTCCCTCTTACCTTTCTATTCCTTGCAGATCTCAGCAAGGCCAAATTGTCTCAACAAGTCACTGAGCATCCACCTTCCCAGGGAGACTGGACCATGAAGAACCTTTGAAGCATCAAAATGAATTTATCAATGGAGATCTGAGGGAAGGGTGATGGATGAAGAAAGAAGCATGAATGGTGATTTTATAAAGCCATATCTGTATTTCCCTCCAAGGCCTGTACTTTGTTTAGAATCTGGCACATGGATTATTGATAACAAGGAATGGCGGGAGACTGGAACAAGAGAATGAAAATTGGGAGCTGGCTCCTGGCGTACAAAGACTGTGTTGGGAAGCACCAGAAAGGAAGGTTTCATTGGAACAATGTGTTCTGTTTTTCTGTAACCAACGATGAGATGATTTTGCCGCGCAGTGGAAAATGATGTATTATTAAGAAAGCAGTCTGGCAGTCCAGTCAGCCTGAGGCAGTTGAATGATAGCAGTGGCTTATAAATTGGCTGATCTTCCTTATCCCGATCTCTCATTTCAGAAAAGAAGGTAGAATTACCTGGTTGTCTGGAGACCTGTGTTCCTGGCATGGCAGGATTCCCATGTGGCTTGGCCACTGTCCTGTGTCTCACTTCCCACTGGCACTTCAGCCCTGCTGGGGTGGCTTCCTGCCACAACTTATGCTCCCCGGAGTCCCTTCCGGAGGCGAGAGGAAACGCCTGGGTGAGAGAGAAGAGAGGTCTAGTCATTACAACAAAGCACCCTAAGCTCATAGTCTTTCACCTGGGAGACTGAGTGAGGATGGAGCATGCGCAATTGGAAAGGGAGCCTCCCTCAGCCTCTGAGCCTCGGTCTCCTCACCTGTAACAGGGGGTAATCTTCTACACTGTTTGTCCCAGGGGGTTGCGATGTAGGCAGTTGAGGTCTTGCACAGGCTTACATTTTGTAAGTCCCGAAGAAAACATGATCAAGGAATGGAGAGTTTCCAGAGATGATGGAGCGGGTGTGTGTGTGTGTGTGTGTGTGTGTGTGTGTGTGTGTGTAAATACAGTTTCCAGAGATGCAGAGGGTGTGTGTGTGTGTAAATACAGTTTCCAGAGATGCAGAGGGTGTGTGTGTGTGTGTGTGTGTGTGTAAATAACACTGTTCTCACCCAGGGGCTTATACCTCTATGTAGCACAGTGGTTCTCAACCTGTGGGTCCCGACCCCTTTGGGGGTCAAACGATCCTTTCCCAGGGGTCGCCTAAGACCATCAGAAAACACCTATTTCCCATGGTCTTAGGAACCAACACATGGCTCTTTGGTGTAGCAAAGTGTAGCAATGTAGTTTACTGTTGTTATATGAAGACTATTGCCCATGCTACACCACGATTCAAGACAAAATTTCATTTATTTGTAATTAGAAATAAATATTTCATAATATATAATTACATATTGTTTTTGTGATTAAGCACTATGCTTTAATTATGTTCAATTTGTAATAATGAAAATACATCCTGCATATCAGATATTTACAGTTCATAACAGTAGCAAAATTACAGTTATGAAGTAGCAACGAAAATAATTTTATGGTTGAGGGTCACCACCACATGAGGAGCTGTCTTAAAGGGTCGCGGCATTAGAAAGGTTGAGAACCACTGGTGTAGCACCATAGTGCTAAGGACCATTCTTTCTGAGGGGATGGTAGAGTGGGCTGCTTCACATCTTAGCCCACCAAATGCAGTGCAGACACATTGTGAAGCTAAGAAAAGCCCAGCCGGGCTGTTTCCTGAAAGATCAGAAGGCACCAAACCCAGCCAGTGTGGCTGGTGGATGAGTATCAACCTATGAATCAGGAAGTCACCATTTGATTCCAGGTTGTGGGTTCAATCCTCAATAGGGGGTGTGCAGGAAGCAGCTGACCCATGATTCTAATCATTGATATTTCTATCTCTCTTCCTTTCTTTCTGAAACGTATAAGAATATAATTTTTTACAAAAGAAAGAAGACCTGGAAATATCTGTTCGGTGCTTTCCCAAGGTGTCCTGCATGGGGAGAGCTGATCACACCAACCTGGCATGGGGTGGTTCACCAGAAAGTACCCAAACCCTTTCTGCCCCGCATGTTGGGGGCTGGTCACCCTCTGAATGCGGAGTCTGGGTGGGGATTGGGGGGCTATCCCCAGGAGGTAGATTAATTTCCGGGGGTGCATCTCACCCCAGCAATTCCAGCTGAAACACCTGAGATGCTGATGACCCAGGACGCCAGCCTCTGAAGAAAACTGTAAGCACTCGCACTGGGGGCTGACAGGGAGGGAAGGCCGTAGCTCTACTGACCTTTGCCTGACTTTGCTGGAGAATGGCCTTTCCGTCCTTCCCCTTAGGACGGGGACCGATTCAACAAGAGCTGCGTGTCTGTCTTATTTACATGATGGATCTCTCCAAAGGCCATGTTGATTTCCCATTTATTTATTGCTTGGGAAGGTCAACAAATGGAGAATTTAGAGAATGCGAGGATAAATATTGAACTGTGCTGTCGGCTGGGTGCATCCTGTTGGGTATCAGATGGATTAGATATGAATTCCAGATTGGCATCCACCTACTTCAGTGGTTCTCAACCTTTCTAATGCTGCGGCCATTTAATACAGTTCCTCGTGTTGTGGTGAATCGTGATGTAAATATCTGTGTTTTCTGATGGTCTTAGGCGACCCTGCTAGTGGTTCTCCACCTGTGGGTCACTGCTGTAGAGCCTAAGACCATCAGAAAACAGGTCGCGACCCACAGGTTGAGAACCGCTGACCCACTTTGTAACCTTACAAGTTCCTCCGTAAGCCTCAATCTCCAATATTCCCAGTACCCTCCTCCCGAGAAATGATGGCTAGCTGAGGATCACATGATAACATAGGCAGGACACAATTCCAGAGACATGTCACTCTCCTTGTAAACTCAAGAGGCTCTTTGGAGGAGAAAAACACCATGGCTCATGTTCAAGACGCTGTGACCTACATTTATGTAGGCCTCGCTTCGCTTTTCATGAAACAAGAAAGAAAGCATAATGGTGATCTTCTCTGTAGCTACGCATCACTTATAGCTCTGCATACACATGTTCCTGACAATCACAGACGTTTCCAGTTGGTGAAAAGTATTGAAAATTATCGTTCCTGACAATCACAGACGTTTCCAGTTGGTGAAAAGTATTGAAAATTATCCAAACTGTATTAAAAATGAAAAACTAATTCCCTACCAGGTCAGAAAGCCCACGGGCCAGGTCCCCTTTATTAACGGAATGACAACATGAGACAATATGCAGATGCTGGGACAGGAGACCTTCTCTCTTAGAGGAACTGGCAAACTGCCAGCAGTCAATGGTAATCAGGAGAGGATTCTACAGTGCTGCGATCTGCATTTTCTTTTGGAATGGGGGAGGTGGGCATCTCCTTTTCCCTGCTTGGATCTCCGAATACGCCTTTCCATTCTTACCCCTTTCCATTCTTACCCTTCCACTGAAGGAAGAATCAGTGACTTGGCAAATTTGGAAGGAGAAACTACAAAACAAGCTAACCTACTTCCTTTCTTTCTTTCTTTCTTCCTTCCTTCCTTCCTTCCTTCCCTTCCTTTCCTTCTTTCCTTCCTTCCTTCCTTCCTTCCTTCCTTCCTTCCTTCCTTCCTTCCTTCATCTATCTATCTATCTATCTATCTATCTATCTATCTATCTATCTATACATATCTATTTATTTTTTGGATCTATCTATCTATTTATCTATATCTACATATCTATTTATTTTTTGGATCTATCTATCTATTTATTTCTTGGAGATATATATATCTGACCTCCTCTCTATCACAGGTTAAAGGACTTGCCCCTGAGAAGGAGACCTGATATTTTCCAGAATTAAATCCAAGGTCCATTTCTTCTCAGAGAAATCCATGACTCCATATGTGAGGGCCCATGATTTAGGGAGAACTACTGTGCTATGGATCAACTTGGCCTTAAAGCTGAATGGTCAACACTGTGTCATCTTTGACTAAACATCACGCTCCAGGCCTGAGCTAGAACAGGCAACAAGGAACATTCACAGGAAGGACTCAGAGGGATTGAGGTGAGCTTTCAGGAAGAGCAAGCAGCCTGAATGTCACTGTGTCTCTGGAATCAGTACCTAGCTATCATTTCTAGACGGAAATGTCCTAATGGATCTCAGAGAGAATGGGCAGAGGGCCACTTTCTTAGCTACACTCTTTCCAGTTGCTTAAAACAAAGGTAAACTCAGACTATCTCCATACGTGGGGATTAATTGTAAAGACACAGGGCAGGGGAGGGAAAAAAGAAATTCTTTCAGCAGTGATACAGCCATACCTCACAGGAGCCAGAAAGTCATGACATATTAACAACCCTGGAATTATGGTGTCCAATGAGTGTGCAAGAGGAGATAGATTACAGGGACAAAATAGATGAGAACATTTATGTACTTTTTTAATCTCACCATTTATTCTTTTTGTTTTGACTGGTTTTATAATAAAGTGTATAAAATTGGGACAGACACCTAAGTTATGGATTCATAAACATATAGTATTAGTTGTATGAGGCAGAAAGAATAATGCTTACCGAATATTGTTTTCTTATATGTCCTAAACCTAAGCAATGAAGTAGATTCATTTGACCAGTCCTGGAAAATAAACCTTGAGCAGGAGTGACATTAAGCTCATGCATAATTCTCCAGTCTCCCTCGCCTATGGTCGGGACTGGGGCATCTGTGGTGTAGTTAAAGGTGGTAGAGACACCCATCAGGTCGAGACTCTGAGTAACAGCATGGAGCAGAGCTCCCACTGGCATTGGATCAAAAGTGGGTATAAGAGAAGAAATAAACCTTCGTTAGGTAAGCCACTGAGATATTGGAGTTATCTGTTATGGTAGAATAGCTTACACTTTGGGAGCCAATAAAGGGTGCCCACTGATTTTTACTTCGGTAGAGTGAACAATTTATATAATTTCTCTAGCTACTGACTTTCTCTTTAGTTTGCTCCAAAGATATAATCTGCCAAAACCGGTTTGGCTCAGTGGTAGAGCGTCGGTCTGCGGACTGAAGGGTCCTAGGTTTGATTCCGGTCAAGGGCATGTACCTTGGTTGTGGGCACATCCCCAGTAGGAGCTGTGCAAGAGGCAGCTGATCGATGTTTCTCTCTCATCGATGTTTCTAACTCCCTATCCTTCTCCCTTCCTCTCTGTAAAAAAATCCATAAAATACATTTTTTTTTAAAAAGAGATACAGTCTGATGCATTCCCAATCTATAGATAACCACTCATCTTTAGTTCCATTAATAGTGGCCAAGGAATCAGGCTGATGAAATAAGAAAACTAAATCCCATAATCTTTTCTGTCATCTGAGGAGAGATTTCTGACAAGGGGCCTGTTCATTTGGGAGCTTTCAAGGCCTGTCTAGAATATAAATACAAATCAATAATTTCACACAGAGACGTCAAAATAAAGGTTGGAGCTAAGAAACAGTCTTGTGCTCAGTACCTTATCTATGCCAAGTCTGCATTCCAATTTCACATGGATCTTGACCAAAGAGAGGCCTTTTGTAAGCGATTCATGCATGAATGGAAAGGCTCGGTGAGAAAATATATGCTGGAATCAGTGACTTTTAACAAAAGCAATGTGGCGGTGGATTCAATAGGAGGAAACTCTGTCCTTGAGAGAAGACCAATCCTTTGGGAACGGGGTCTTCTTAATTTAAAATCCTGCAAACATTTTTCAATTCACACATTCAACAAAGAGTTACCGAGAATCTATTATGTGCTCGGGCCACTTTCCCAAAATAACTGCAAAGCAACATTTTCCACCTTTTCTTCTTCACCCAGAAAGATGTAGCTTAAAACTCGGGATTATGATTTGAGCCCTGTTTTTTGAACACAGTCACGAATCCGGACATTTGGTGCACGCAGCGAGAGGAGGAGAATGGGTAAGGATTTTCACAGAGCCTCCTGCAAACGCCTACTCCTTCTTCCGCAGGCAACTAATCTTAGGTCTTAGCAAGGCAATCTCCCAGTGAGTAGAGGCTGAAACTGATAAGAGGTGAAAAGCTTCCCAATAAAAGAAGCCAGAAACAAACTCACTCTTCCAGGATCTCTTACTGGCGTTAGAACGGTCAGACAGTGTTGCAATGGCCTGTCTGTTGATGGGTGCTGCTCTGACCTCTTTAGCCACAGACACCGGATGAGAACTCTGCTGTGAGCTCTTAATGGAACACCTGAGCACTTTACATCTAAATTGAAAAGGAAATGGATGAGACTGCTCTCGCACTGGCCTTTAAGGATAACATGCAGAGAATGTTTAACTGGAATGTGAGGGGTTAACTCCACTAACTCATCAATGAAGCATTTCCAAGATTCTGACTCCATGTTTAGCCTGAGGAAAATCAACACAGGTCTCTGCCTTAAAGGGGTTTATATTTTTACTTGGTAGGCTGAATAGCCCAGAGGAAATGGTCAATGGATAAAACGCACAAACAAGCAGCAGAACAGAAACACAGTATCAGTATTGGCTGGAGGAAGATTTTAGTGGTCAGGCAGGTGGGCCAAGTAGCCTGGGTTCATATCCCAGCTCTACCAGTTAATAACCAAATAGTTCCTGGCATTTTACTTAGCCTTTGTGCAATTTTCTCATTTAAATATGGAAATAATACGAGTATTTCAATGTAGTGCGTATACATGTGTAGAACAATGACTAGAATGTAGTAAGGAATGAGTGTTAACTCTTATGAGGGGCAGTTGAAATGTAGACAGACCTTTAGTTCCAATATTTTTGCTGCCTCATTATCTTCCTGTTAGATTCGCTTGGCCAGAGAATCCAGATTCTGTGAACATGATCTGTTATGGCACATGAAGACCACGGGTCTGAATTCTAAGCAGCCAGGATCACCACTACCTCTGAGGTCTTCAGATGGATGAATGTCCCAATGTTTGGATGTCTCCTAGGATTAAAAGTAGTTCCTCTGGCCCTAATCAGTTTGTCTCAGTGGCTAGAGCATCGGCCTGTGGATTCAAGGGTCCCAGGTTTGATTCCAGTCAAGGAAATGTACCTTGCTTGCGTGCACATCCCCAGTGGGGGGTATGTAGCAGGCAGCTGATAGATGTTTCTTTCTCATCGATGTTTCTAATTCTCTATCCCTCTCCCTTCTTCTCTGTAAAAAATAAATAAAATATATACTTTTAAAGAAGTAGTTCCTCTGGTTGGAAAAAAAAAAAAACACGCCAAAGCCTTTATTATATACCTTCATCTATCTTCTTTAACCAAAACGGCCACTCTTCTCCTCTCTATTGACCTAATCCTATATTGTTCAGATCCAGAGCTACATAGGATCTGCAGAGAAGAATGAAATGGAGAGAAATAATGGATTTTAGTGTTGTTGATTATCTCCAGTGAATCTCTACGTGTCCTAAACTCTCTGAGAGTTTGAAATATAAGTGGAAATCTTTCCAAAGGACATGGCCCCTTTAGGTCCAGAAGATTTCCTCTGATGCTATCCAGTTATCACTAGTTCAGTCTCCTCATTGGCCAGATCAGTCTCAAGATGAACTAGCCCCACCTATCACCTGCTTCTTCCTTGTCTCAAGTCTCTTGATGATCTACCCTGATTTCTGTGACCATTTTGCCCAACTTTACCCTTTTCAAATTGTTTCAATTACAGTTTACCTTCAATATTATTTTGTATTCGTTACGTTTCAGGTGTATAACCTAGTGGCTAGATAATCACATACTTTACAAAAAAATGATCCTCCCTGATGTTTCCAGTACCCAGCTGGCACCAAACAAGAGTTACTGCAATATTGTTGACATATTTCCTGTACTTTACATCCCCATCACTGTTTTATGACCCCATTCTGTACTTCTCAATCCCTTCACCTTTGTCCACCTGTCCTCTCTCTACTTCCCCTGGCCGTGTTGTCCCTAGAGACAGAAGTCACATGTTCAGGATAGCAGCGGACCGGCCCCTCAAGCCCTGGGCTACCCCGCTTCACACTTCCACAAAATAAAGAAATAGAATTGTTTTATTTAAGACATTTCTGTTTTTTTGAATCAATGTTTAAGACAGCTCACCCTACACCCTAAATAATGAGTTATCCTTTGACCTTGGCCTTAGATTTCTAAACTGTTCAATGAAGTGGTCTGAACAGAGAATCCTTAAGAGTGTCTCTAGATTAAACCCCGTAGAATTTATGTTCTGGAACTTGACAAGAATGAGGAGACACAGTGTGACGGGCTGCCCTGGCCTGGAATTTTCCACAGAGCTCACTAGCGAGGACAGAAAGAGCCTCCTGACAGGAGCAGTAAATATCCAACGTGAAGGCACTCTAGCTGCCCGGGTACCCTGTCTGGCCTCTCGCCTTCCCGCTGCCCGGATTCCTAGTCTAGCATCTTAAATCTCCCTGGCCTGGGGGAGAGGACACCCCTTGCCCTAGCGACTCTGAACTCCTGGGCACTGCCTGCTGGTTTTAATTACTTACTGAGCTCTGATCTGCACAGTCCACAGGCTCAGAAGGCCATCAGTTTAGACAAAGATTTCTTAGCGACATCTGCATTCTCCATGGCTCTAGGCCCAGAGCTGCGCCTTCCCCTCCAATCTCAGCTCTGAAGACAGTGTGTCCTCTCTCTCCTTTCTACCACCTCCTTCCCCACCACCAATAGGGCACAGCGGAGAGAATCACAGATGATAAGAATGACTCTTACATAAGAAGCTTTGAGAAGCAAGTGGCAGTCTTTGCAAATGCAAATAGGAGAGGCTGGGACCAAAGGGTTAGGGGTAAGGTTGGAAGTCAGAGCTAGAGAAAGGAAAAAAATGTTTTCTTCTCACAACCACACGGAACACGAGTGCGGAATGACAGAGACACGCATCCTTCAATGCACGGTCTGCCCGGGACTTGATTCTTTCTCAACCCCCGGAGGCCTGTACCTTGAACAGCCCTGACACAGTCTCACTGTCCCATGCATAAAAGGCCAATGAGGCCTATAGGTGCCTGCGAAGTGTGGACTGAAATTTTCCAGTTGTTTCTACAGTGATGACTCATTAAGATGGATCTGTGCACATGTATCTTTTCTCCACAGCACATGAGGATGGCCCGACTACCATGTTAGGGGAAGATACCCCATGTTAGGGGAAGATACCCCAACTCTCACGAAGAAATACGCTACAAGATCAAGCTCTTTCTTGCCTGAGCTTGAAACCTGCAGGAATGCCTGACAAGGCTTCTCTCGGGCTCTCCTATAAAACAGGGAGAAGGGCTTGAGAAACGAGCATCCTGCACACCCTTAGGAGATTAGAGCTTATTATTCTCACCAATTCCCTTTCGTAAATTGGTTTCCAGAATCTGATCTTTTAAAATCAAATGAGGTCTCTAAAATCCTTTTCATATGGATGCTCTTAACAGCCAACTCAAATTGTTTTTCTGATCTGGAAATGGAGATCTTAAAGACTTAGGCAGGCTCCACACACCCCGCCTGTAAATCTCGTCTGATGTTAAGATTCCCACATCTCTCCTTTGACAAAGTGCTTACGAAGGCGTTCTGCACAGGTGAGCATCTTCTCTCGCTCATCTTTGCAAGATTTATGTCTGCGCGCCAGGGAAGTTACCTTCTATCACAAGGAACTCAGGGATATATTTAACAATTATTTTTTTATTATGTCAGTGGGGAAGGTATTTCCAATTTTTCCTGAGGAATAAACCAGAGTCAGGGAACAAGAAGAGCTGCAAAATAGCCGGTGGCTGCAGCCATCTTGAACAGCCCCGCCCTGGAAATGTGGCCATGGGAACTGTAAATGCAGGTGGCACAGAGGAGGGCAATTTCACACGGACACCGAAAGAGCTAAGAGTAGCATCATAGAAGCATCATGGACATGGGCTCTGAAACTAACATTGATTAGCTAGAGATAAATTAATTCCTCTGGACCTCTATTTCTTTATTTGTAGATAAAGGTAGCTCTAAGCATTCTTATGGGGAGAAAATGCATCCTATATAATAAAAGCCTAATATGTTAAGTGTCTGGTTGATAGGTCAGCCATTCAACCAAAGTGCAATAGGCTCATGATACGTGAAGGCCACTCAACCACTCGCTATGATGTGCACTGACCACCAGCTGCCAGATGCTCCAACCTATAAGTTAGCTTGTTGCTGGGATCCAGCCAATTGAGCTAAACTAGATGGCTGGACATGCCCTGGAGCCCTCTTGCGGTCCCTCCCCAGCCCCCATCATGCACTGGTGGGGTCCCTTGGCCTGGCCTGGGCCCTCTCACAATCTGGGACCCCTCGGGGGATGTTGGAAAGTCGGTTTCAGCAAGATCCTACGGGCCGCAAGGAGTTCAACTGGAGTTTGACCAGGGGGCATGGCTGGCCAGCCAACCACCTGTGTCCCCTCCCCCTGGCTGGCTCAGCCAGACTGGCCCCAAGCAGGGTGGGCCAGCCGGACCCCACCCAATGCACTAATTCGGGCACCAAGCCTCTAGTATAAAGTAAGTAAACAGGACTCAGCACTAGCAAAATAGGACCAAGTATTTGGTTTGTCATCATTCTTTTTGTTGTTTTTATGATATGGGCTACCTAAAAATATCTGCTTAAAATAGTTCGGAGCTGTCAGCCAACATCTTTATCCCACGGTTGGAATCCTGATGCTGTTTCTGCATGTTTTCTCATCTTTTCTGTAGTATTTTTAACAAGAAAAATGCTTCTGCATGCTAAGACTCAGGATCTAAACCTCTGTGAGACACTGCCCAGATTTAATCATGTAGCACAGTGGTCAGCAAACTCCTCAGTCCACAGATCCAAATATCCACAGGACAACGATGGAAATTTCTTTGGAGAGCCGAGTTTTTTCAACTGACACTTCTTCTAATGCCACTTCTTCAACATAGACTCTCCCAGGCCGTGGTGTTTTGTGGAAGAGCCACACTCCAGGGGCCAAAGAGCCGCATTCTCTCCTATTTACTTGCAGGTAGGAGTCTATTTCCCAGAAGTCCCCACTTGGCCATTCCAGACACATTCCCAACTGTCGTATATTTTACTTATACAACACATATGGTTATATTTTAATCCCATAGAATCTTCTCTATTCACTACTTATAGATGCTTACATTACTTCCATGTTTTCGTGTTGTTGTTTTTTTTTTTTTGCAAATAATGCTGAGTAATCATTCCTTTCAGAACAAACTGTCTTCTCCTTGCTCACATCTTGCTCATTTCGGCTCTGGTCATGCGGATTCAGCTGCCGGGAAAGCCCTCCTTCTTTGCCCTTCATGGAGAGCAACCTCCCGGCTTTGGGACCCAGTCCAATGGGCACCTCCCTGGAGGCCTTCCAAGGTTCTGCCACTCAGGGTTAGCTGGTGCCCTCTCCTAGCACTCAGCTTTGATTCTAATAGAGCTTATCCCATGGCATTGCAACAGCTGTATGCATGGCACCCCACCTAGACTCCGAGGTCCCTGAGACGGACATTTTCTGGTTTATTCTTTTTTTTAAAAAAAATACATTTTATTAATTTTTTACAGAGAGGAAGGGAAAGGGATAGATAGAGAGTCAGAAACATCGATGAGAGAGAAACATAGATCAGCTGCTTCCTGCACACCCCCAACTGGGGATGTGCCTGAAACCAAGGTACATGCCCTTGACCGGAATTGAACCTGGGACCCTTCAGTTTGCAGGCGAATGCTCTATCCACTGAACCAAACCAGTTTGGGCTGGTTTATTCTTTAAAAAAAAAATGCCTTATTGAATTTATTGGCAGGGGGGGGGGTGCATACAGAGGAAGACAACTATCCTATGATTTCATTTATCGTTGGAATCTAATGAACTGATTTATACTTTACCCCAAGTCCTCAGGAGTATTAAATTTCTATGCTCTATCATTCTTTTTTTATTTAAATATATTTTATTGATTTTTTTACAGAGAGGAAGGGAGAGGGATAGAGAGATAGAAACATCAATGAGAGAGAAACATCAATCAGCCACCTCCTGCACACCTACCACTGGGAATGTGCCGGCAATCAAAGTATGTGCCCTTGACCAGAATCGAACTTTCCATCTGCAGGCTGATGCTCTATCCACTGAGCCAAACCAGCCAGGGTGGATTTCACTCTTTTTCATACATCCACTTGCACACTGTACCTGAGGTGTCTACTGTCCTGTACCAGGATGGGATCTCTATATTTAGAGACCACCCACCCCCCGCCCTTGCCCTCTGCCCTGGCTTCCTTCCTGTGGGAGACTGGAACTTCGGACAGCGCAGCATCAGTTCACTGGCATGCTGGCAGGGGGTGGAGTTCAACAGGGTGTGGGCAAACCACAGGCACAGACTGCAGTCCCTGGGGCAGGACATGAGATCTAACCACGGAGCGTGTCAGATCTTTTCCGGCTCCAGACCAGGGGTGGAGAATCAAAGGATTCCCAGGTAACAGGCCGTGACAATTTTAGAAGGGCAGGGTGTGGGGGTGTCCGAGATGTCCTAGAAATTCTGTTGAAAATGGAGCATGGAAAAACAAGGTAATTCATCCCAAGACGGGGCATGGCAGCCTCAAGTTCACTGCTAAGCTTTAGTGGGCGCTGGTTGTGGCCCCGCGCAGTGAGACCTGTTTCTCTGAGGCCCAGAACTCTGCAACAGGCTGCACTGTCCTGCAGGACGACAATTCCGGGGCCTGGCCAGTGCGGCTCAGCCTGGGGTCCAGTCCCCATCAGGGCACATTCCTAGGTTGCAGGCTCAATCCCCTGTCAGGGCACATAAGAGAAGTGCCTGGTCAATGTTTCTCACTTACATCAATGTTTCTCTGTTCTCCTCTTACTCCTCCTCCTCCTTCTCCTTCTCCTCCTCCTCCTCCTCCTCTCCTCCTGTCAGAAACCAAACATTGTTCTCACTAAATGGATGTAAACAGGAGGCCAGAAGGCTGGTCAACCTTAACTGCTCTGAAAGGTCAGAGCTAATTACTCACTGTTTAGATGAAAACATTGTTAGCTGAAGCAACCTCTACCTGTTTGTTGCATATTAATTTCTGTTTTGTTATTTCCTGCCTAAAGGCTAGGGATGTGTCCCAAAGCCTTAATAACAGGGAGAAAAAGGCCAGCGCAAGTGGCAGTCCTTTCCACTAGAGGAAGGCTCCCGCCTGGCCCCCCAATATCGCCAAATTAATGTTTTCTGGTCTCTCGTTTCGTTTGCATGCGGCCTCCTCCAGAACCCGAACCCTGAACCATGCGGGACGTGGAAAGAGGTTCCCACATCCTCCTCCTTTTACTCCTCTTCCTCCTTCTCCTCCTCCTCCTCCTCCTTTTCTAACTCCTCCTTCTCCTCCTCTAACTCCTTCTCCTCCTCTTCCTCCTCCTCCTCCTCCTCCTCCTCCTCCTCCTCTTCCTCCTCCTCCTCCTCCTCTTACTCCTCCTCCTGCTCATTCTCTCTCTAAAAATCAATAAAAGCTCTCCTTGGGTGAGGATTAATTTTAAAAAATTCCAGGCACTAATGGCTTGGGAGTTCTTTCACAGGTGTATTCAGGGGGTCATTGCCACCTGGTAACAGTGAGGAGTCGCTGTGACCTTCCGCCGTCAGACATAAGAGCAGCCCTACAAGTTCAAAACCCTCCGGCTTTGCTGATAAGGGTACTCAGACCCTGGCCATTTGGCTGCTCCCTAGTTCAACGTAGCTGCATTGTATCTGCACAGCATTCGTTTACCTGTTCATCTGCCTTTAAATAAACATTTAAAAATGCTGCTTGTTCCATACAATGTAGAAGAGAGGACATAGTCTGATGGTTTGCTGCAGAGAGAGAGAGAGGGAAAAAAAAGATTTCTAATATTCTCTGTGTTGTCACTCGGCTGTTTAAAATGCTTCATTGCATTTATTCACCACACAGAGAATGGTACACAGCCAACAAAATGGGGCCTGTTTTGATTGTCGGTTTGTGATGGTCTATTAGATTCCTGCATTCGTTTAAAATGCAGAAAAGGGTGTCCATCTATTTTCTTCTCGATGTTCACTGCAGCTTGAGCTTTTTTTTTTTTTGTATGATAATTGCTACAGCAGGCTTCTCAGCTCTCTTATGTCCCAAGGCCACATCTGAGCACTGAGGCAAATGTAATATTTCAAAAAGAAGAGGACAGACAGCCTTCTAGAGGAAAGCTGACCCCTGTAACTATTCTATCTGAGGAAGAATGAGAAAATACACTGAGTGGCCATTTTAATATGATCTCTGGACGCATAATAATCTGGCCACTCAGTGTGTGTGTGTGTGTGTGTATATATATATTAGAGGCCCGGTGCATGAATTCGTGCATGGGTGGGGTCCGGCCAGCCTGGCCAGGTGAAGGGGACATGGACAGTTAGTTGACCTGCCTGCCTGCTAGTTGAACTCCTGGTCGAGGAGACAATTTGCATATTAGCCTTTTATTATATAGGGTATACACTGAGTGGCCATATTATTATGCCTTCAGAGATCATCATCATCTGGCCACTCCTTGTATCTGGCCTTTGAGGTAATGACACCATTGTGTATCATACTATTTTCCTTTGTTTACTTTCTTCCTGACACAGATGGTGAGACAGCATGAGAAGTCTTAGCTGTGGCTCTGATCTTAAACTGCCCTTAGGAGAAATGTGGTTTTTCCTGCTTTGACTCAATTCAAAAAATATTCGAGGTGGGGAGGGAAAAGTATTTTCTCTGAGGAAGCAGTTTTCAATGACCTGACATGAGTTTAGTGAGGTTCAAGGTCAATTACTAGAAAATCAATTATGTTTTAATCAGTGATCAGGTTTGATTTTTATAAGCAAAGGCACTAGACTTTTCTGAGATCTTTTACTTAAGTAGAGGATTATGGGAGAATAGATCTCCTCAAATCATAAACACCAAACAACCATTTCATGCTAAATCTGATTGAATTTCTCTCAGAATATTGTCGCGTGATAAAGCAAATCTCTATGTATTCCACGACAGAGCTGTGTAAGGAATTCTACAAGTATCTGGAGGTAACCCTGGTAACAGAAATTTTCCTTTTGAAAGATTTTTATCTATTTATTTTTTAACTGATTAATTTTGGAGAGAGAGGAAGGGAAAGAAAAATACCGATTTGCTATTCCATTTATTGAAGCATCACTGGTTGATTCTTATACGTGCTCTGATCAAGGATTGAACCCACAACCTTGGTGGATCAGGACAACCCTCTAACCAACTGAGCTATCCAGCCAGGGCCTGAAATAATCTTCAGGGGGAAAACTTTACATTATATGTTCTGAGTTAAGTATTTTCAGAATTTATTATAACTCTGTTTTTCATAGTGAATTTTCTTGATCTCCAGTTCCATCACTTGTATGATGAGGATGATTAAGGTCAAATAAGTTTGGGCAGTGCTGGGGTAAATAATGCAAAAATAATGTTTATTATTCTATTTAATATTTTATATGTAATATGCAGAGTGAGTTATAGAAAGGCTAATAGAAACTACGGAAGTTCAAAACAATATCTGGCCAAATAAACTGGTTCTTTCCAGCAATTCATTTTTTGAGGGACTGCTATGTCATGCTTATAGAATCTCCTTATTATAACCTTTCCTGCCTTTAACATAAACTACATGCAATATTTCTCTTAATAATCAGTATATTTTTGGTCATCAATATCATTTAGAGTTGCAACACTATGGATGACCCTAGTTGCTCCTGAGGAATTTGGAGTTATTTCTCCTGACATTGAATGCCAAGAAGTGACGTGTGTGTGTGTGTGTGTGTGTGTGTGTGTGTGTCTGTGTGTATGTGTAGGGTGTAGTTCTTCTGTATTTGTATATAAGTTATAAGAAATAAAATTCTGCCGAAACCAGTTTGGCTCAGTGGATAGAGCATCGGCCTGCAGACTGAAAGGTCCCAGGTTTGATTCCGGTCAAGGGCATGTACCTTGGTTGCGGGCACATCCCCAGTAGGGGACATGCAGGAGGCAGCTGATCGATGTCTCTCCCTCATCCATGTTTCTGACTATCCCTCTCCCTTCCTCTCTGTAAGAAAATCAATAAAATATATATATTTTAAGAAGAAAGAGAAAAAGAAATAAAATTCCATTGGTAGCTATCAGCCATTCATGTGAGTCTGGGGTAGCATTTCTGCCTTGGGCATGCCTGGAGCGATGCCCTCACCACCTCTTCTTTCTCGTCCCTCGGTTGCTGCCCATCAGGAGGCCGGATGAAGAGTAACGTGTGGACACAGCACGGGGAACCAGGAAAAGTGGGGTGTTCGGAGTCAGTTATCATCTCGCAGACCTGACTTCACACTGCGTCCTGCCTCTTAGCAGCTGTGAAGCTCCGAACCACGGGACCTGCCGAGCTACTGTTCTCTCAGCTCCGCAAGGAAAGCAAGGCCTCCGCAGAAGAGAAAAAGCCATTTTTCCTCTTCCTGCTTGTCTGCCTACCTGTCGCCTCAACCCCCCACCACTCAGGAGTGCAGTTTCTCAGCAAATGGCTCAGAGCGAGGGGACTCATTATGCCCCTTTGGCTGGTAGACAGATTTTTAAAAAATATATTTTGTTGATTTTTTACAGAGAGGAAGGGAGAGGGTTGGAGAGTTAGAAACATTGATGAGAGAGAGAGATTGATCAGCCACCTCCTGCACGCCTCCTACTGGGGATGTGCCCGGAACCAAGGTACATGCCCTTGACCAGAATCGAACCTGGGACCTTTCAGTCTGCAGACAGACACTCTATCCACTGAGCCACACCGGTTTCGGCCTAGCAGACGGATTCAATGAGCACTAAGTAGCCACACACACCAGCTGGAGGTCCCCTTGGAGCATGGCTAACTCCGTCCCCGTCTCTCTCTTCATTCCATTGATGACACACTTTGGCTTCCTACCCAGGGGGAAGGTGGAGACACGCCCCTTTTTCTCAGCAAGCCCACGTGGGCACTGACACAGCCAATAATGACGTCACAGCACTTTTTCATTGGCATTCTGCCATTGTTCTGTTTTCACAGGGTCAGTGTTGAATGTGGGAGGGAAGGAGCGATGCCCTGGAAGGCAGAGTCTGCTCTGAATTTCCATCACTTCTCCATCAACGGCCACAACACAGGCAAACACGCCTCACTCTACCGCACAGCCTAACAGGGAGCGTTACATGGAGAGATGCTCAGGGGGCTGTTTTTCACATAGGAACCACTTGTATGTATGAATGAATGAGCTCCAATAAGTCTCCACTGATTTCTGCTACCAATGAAGTGCAGGTGTTGTGTGGATTCCCAGATCATAGCTGAGATCCAAATGGAACGCCTGGATAAACAAGTACCCTGTCAGATTTTATACTTGCCATTTGATAGCCAAATATATATATATATATATATTTAGCTAAACCTTAATAAATATGACATAAAAAAGAAAGGTGATTTGTCTCTTAAGCATGTCCTTTAATATGCAGTATTACAATTGATAGTCTCATAGAAGTGCTCTGAGATCACTCCCGTTTAAATTTAAATCTGGAGCCCAAACCAGTTTGGCTCAGTGGATAGAGCATCGGCCTGTGGACTAAAAGGTCCCAGGTTCGATTCCGGTCAAGGGCACGTACCTTGGTTGCGGGCATATCCCTGGTGGGTGGGTGTGCAGGAGGCGGCTGATTGATGTCTCTCTCTCATCAATGTTTCTAACTCTCTCTCTCTCTCCCTTCCTCTCTGTAAAAAACTCAATAAAGTATATTTTTTAAAAATGTAAATCTGGAATTACAGACTTCGTTAGGATACACTACCTCTTCTTAAATAGGTTTAACCGATTCACTTCAGAGCTACCTATAGGATACTGTTTTCTCCCCCCCTTAATCTTCTTGCTAAGGGCGGACGTGACCTTCTTGATCAGGACCAATTTCCTCTCCTGTGCCACAGGGCAAGATAAAAATGCCACCGACTCCGCGTGGCTTGGTGCCATCTGTGTGTTTGGTGAATAAATGCAGAGGTTGAGAGAGGTGCTTTGCTCTCCTGGCCCCATTATCCTGATGAAGACTGGATTTTTTTTTTAAGATGAGAAACAGAGCTTGAGATGAAATATTTTTTAAAAAGAGTTTTCCTTTGGTCGGCGGACTAGAAATGAAAGTACCTTTTAATTTACGTCTTTTCTTGATCTATTGCTTGTCTTGGGTAAGTCTGACCTTTTTTGTTAAGAATTAAAAATGTCTTATGGCAGACACATGGAGAAAAGGCTTGTCCCAGTGTCCAGGAAAGTGAGAAAAATCTAAATTTAACCTTCCAGCGCTCTACCTGCATAATGCCTCTGGTTCGTGTCCATTACCTGTTTAGAAAGTTACATTTGAAGGTATTTTTTTAAGGGTGTTCTTTTATGACCTTAAACAGTGAGAGCGCTAAGTAATCTGAGAGGGGGAAATCATGCTTTATTCATAAAGGACAGTCATCATCCTTCACATTTGAACTTCGTCATTCCCTGTCTAAAGCTCTCCAACTTGACCTTTCCCCCGGCAGCCGGGATCGCAGAGCGGGGGTAACATTTAACCAACACACAGGACAGAAGCGGGCCCAGCCTCCTGGTTCTCAATTCCTGTTTTTGGAAATGGGACATCTCCCCTGGATCGCACCCATCAGCGAATTAACGAGCTTCTGAAACTGCACACTGCAGACACGCATTCAAGAACCCAGCAAAGTAATGGTTAACGCTCATCCTCCGTGGTGTCTGCTCACATAACTTCCTCATCCCGCTTCTAGGCTTTTCCATCCTCCAGACCACTGACATAGTGCTTAATAATTTCACGGAAAACTACTCTGTTTCCCTGAAAGTAAGACATCCCCTGAAAATAAAACCTACTTCCAGTTTTGCCTCTCGCTGTCATAGAAGGCATTCCCCCCCCCCCCGAAAATAAAACCTCCCCGATAACAGGCCTCCCCTGAACAGAAGGCCTCGCAGGAATAGAAGGCCCCCGAAGCTACCGTCAGGCGTCTGCTATCCTGCAGCATGATTCAGATCACAGAGGGTTTTGTTTTGCTCGGTTAAGAAATAATTTGCTTTGCAAGATGGGAACTTTTTCGGTGAAAGAAAACTGCACGGTTCAAAGTGACAGGTGGAAGTTAGTGGCAGAAAGACCAACGCGGACTTAGAGTTCTTATAAGGGAAACACTTTGTCTGTCTTCTAAGACTTTTATATAGAGAGAACCCGGGTCTAGGTCAAGCTCTGATATTAAAGGACCGGTCACTCTGAGCGGGTCATTTTTCCTTCTGGACTAGTTTCCTCGTTCTTAAACCAGCAAGGGAACAAGGGAGGCACGTGGGATTGTTTCTAAAGCTTCTTTTCAAATTCGCAGCACTTACAAAAAATTAATTCAAAATAGAACCAGAGTTATTACAATACTAGAGGCCTGGGCACAGGGGGGTCTAGGAGTGTCCCCTCAGCCCAGTCTGCACCCTCTCCAATCTGGGACCCCTCAGGGAATGTACAACTGCCAGTTTCGGGCCTAAACCGGCAGTCGGACATCCCTCTCACAATCCTGGACTGCTGGCTCCTAATCGCCCATCTGCCTGCCTGCCTGGTCACCCCCAACTGCCCTCCTCCCCTGCTGGCCAGACCTGTGACGAGATGTGGAGTTATCTGATGAAAGGCTAATCTTATGGAAATAGATATGATGCATTATCTAGGACAATGTCCAAAAAACATATGCGCTCCTGTACAATTTCCCCCCAAAATGTTGATTTCACTTATGACTAAGAAGTCCTGCCATTACCCTAATAAGTTATTATATATTATAACAGATCTTTATGTGATCTTTATGCTGTCCTAACTAGTGAGCCAAACTTTGTTACCCTGCAATTTGCAACCCATAATCTGAAATCAGCTCATCGGATTTTCCACGTTCTACTTCTTCCAAACTACAACTGCCCCAATGTTTGTCACCATTTCTTACTTCTTTTGTAAGGTCAACCTTCTCAGATCTTCTAAAAGCTCCTTAGAGCTATTCGTTCAAGTAAAGTGTCTTCTACGATCATCTTCTGAATGTGTTCCGGTTCCCTAGGCGCCTCCTCTTTGGGTTTGAATAATTAATTTACTGTTTAATTTAAATTCTGGATTTCACACCTCCTGATATTGCAAATACCCAGCTGTTTATTGTCTGTTTCCTCCATGAGAGTGCGTGTCATAAAAACAAATATTTGTCTTATCCCGTATCATTTCTTCTTACAATAATGCCATCAAGAGAGAGTAATAAGACAGACAGACTAGAGCCCTAGCCGGTTTAGCTCAGTAGATAGAGTGTCAGCCTTTGAACTGAAGGGCCCTGGGTTCGATCCTGGTTAAGGGCACACGCCCAGGTTGCTGGCTCAATTCCCAGTAGGGGGCAGGCATGAGGCAGCCAATCAATTATTCTCTCTCTCATCATTGATGTTTCTATCTCTCTCTCCCTTTCTCTTCCTCTGAAATCAATTTTAAAAAAATAATTATATATAAAGAAAGACAGCCAGAACTGGTTTGGCTCAGTGGATAGAGCGTCGGCCTGCGGACTGAAGGGTCCCAGGTTTGATTCCGGTTGGGGACATGTACCTTGCTTGCAGGCACATCTCCACTGTGGGGCGTGCAGGAGGCGGCTGATTGATGTCTCTCTCTCATTGATGTTTCTGACTTTCTCTCTCTCTCCCTTCCTCTCTGTAAAAAATCAATAAAGTATATTTAAAATAAATAAATAAATAAATAAAAATAAATAAATAAATAAAAAGAAAGAAAGACAGACTAGAGGCAGGGTGCTGGGGAAGCCAGGTGCCAGATCAGGGGGAGAGATAGGCGGGGCCTGGACCAGGCAGGAAAGTTGGGGGTACGTCGGTTAGAGCTTTGTCACTCTCCTCTGAACCCCTGCATGGCGCTGAAGTGCGCTGGGACAGATTTGCATTTTAAAGAGTCACTCTGTACCTCAGAGAACTAACCAGAGACCCTGTTACTGGCTCTAGCTCTTCAAGGATCTACCCTAGGAACTCAGTGACCCATCACTCAGGCCTCAGATGTCCCTCTTCAGGGTCGGCTGCTTTGAGCTATTTTAAGGCTCCCGGCTCTCATGTGAGGCCCACCCCCTTCCAAGCAGAGTGGGGCTCCCCTGGGCTTTGGAAATGACCCTCAAACTCAGGACTGTGCCTGCCGCCCGATTTCCTCATCAGCATTGGGTGTCATCCGTGGTTTTGATTTTAGCCCTATCGTTGCACGTCTCACTATTAAACAATTTTATTGGTTTTTATTTTTATTTTTGGTTATGGATTTAATACCAGTGCTTGACCCATCAGTAGGTCAAGAGTGAGGATTTTGTTTCTCTTAGTAACTGACTCTTGTACACAGAATTAGAAAAAGGCCTGGTTCACGTTAATCTAAAAGGATACATTTGCTTTATGAATTATTTTTTTAAATATATTTTATTGATTTTTTACAGAGAGAAAGGGAGAGGGATAGAGAGCCAGAAACATCGATGAGAGAGAAACATCAATCAGCTGCCTCCTGCACCCCCCCCACTGGGGATGTGCCTGCAACCAAGGTACATGCCCTTGACCGGAATGGAACCTGGGACCTTTCAGTCCGCAGACCGATGCTCTATCCACTGAGCCAAACCGGTTTGGGCTGCTTTATGAATTAGTAAGGAGTTGACTATTCTCCTCATTGATACCCACACGTAGGATTCTCATTTAGTTCCAACTTTCATCATTTCTTTCATCTAAGTTTCTCCTTATGTATTTCCCTCTTTTCCCTGTGATTGACAGTTCTCTGTTCCATATTTTTGATTTGCTGTTTTAAGTCAGGGGGCGGGGCCTGTGTTATTTTTATCAAATATCAATGCAGCTCCAGGACTTTGAAAATGACTTCGTGCTGTTTCTTTCAACTCGGGTTTCCATTTCTGTCTGGGTTCGTTTATAGGCAGGACATAACCTGGTTTTCCCGCGCTCCTGCTGACTTGCTGTGTTAGAGGGAGAGATAAAATTGACCACTTGAAAGGCATACTGCCCAATGAATCTGACCTCCATGAGCTCATACCTCCTATAAACTGATGAGAAGAGAGCTCTCTCTCTTCTTCTTCCGCCGGGGATAGCACACATTTTGCACCAGCTGTTTGCAGGGTGCGGGCTGGGTAAGAATCAGGAAGCAAATATTGGGAGTTGTTACTGGATCCGCGATCAGTCATATCAATGACTCATCATTGGTGTTTCTAGAAAGTGAACTCTGATTGCAGATGGGTTTAAGTCGAAACCATGGAGTTCAACCAAAGGTACAGAGCAAAACTAAGGGAAGAAAATGTATTTGTTCGTCTACCTGCATTTTTTTAAGCTAGTCCTCATCTACAGCGGATTTCATGAGATCCACTAAGTCACCTTGACATTCCGGGGCAGGCAACCCGGTGGACGAATGAGCAGTGAAATAAGATTTCTGCTTTGGCAGCAACCCGCGGTGTGACATTGAGAGGTCGGTCATGAAAACCTCTAATATCAGAAACATCAACCTCAAGAACATGGCTGACTTACTCACATTGTTTCCTCATGAACTGGCCAAGTACATTCCACTCTGGAATTTAACAGTAAGAATGAATCCAATGCAATCTTGCTGGCGCATTTTTCTACCACAAGCTCTTCATTCACTGCAGAGTTCGGAATCCACTTCTTTCTTCACTTATTTGGGGAGAATGAAGCCAGTGGGAGAGGAGACACTGTGAAGGGCGTGCCATGAAGATGCGGCAGATTCAGGACTAGAACCACAGCTGTTGGCTGGAATGCAATCTTCATCTTTCCCCCAAAGAGCCTTCTGATCCATTCTACCATGACTCATACTCAGAAGCAAATAAAAACGTTGTCTTACCTCCCTTAAGAGACAGGACTCATCGGTGATTCCTGAAGGATGGTCAGTAACATGAGCTGCTAATTGAGACTGTTTAAAAGAGCTGGGTCCCATTCAGTTTAGGGTAGAGAGCACGAGTCCTCAATGATCTTTCATCTTCACATGACACTCAGTCCATGTGTCTCTCAGGTGAGCCTTCCTAAAAGTGTCTCTGGCTCTCCAATGACAGGCTGTTCCTTTAAAAACCACAATGTCCAGGAAAGGGTTCCACCTATCTAATCTCTAAAGATAGAACATTCTAGAACATCCTGCCTCCATTGCTCATCGAGGCCTCGATCTCATCTTCAGGCAAGTTCACAGGTTTTTGTAGTTGGTCTTTCTCTTTTTTTTCTTTTTGCTCAGTCAGAGGCCGGGTTAGATGAAAAGACAGACAAAGCCAGAGGAAGCTGGCTGTCATCAAGGGAAAGAGAAGTAGAGATGCGTTTCATTTATTTCATTTTGGGTGAGAACAGCAAAATAAAGTGTTTCTGTCATGCCTGCTGAAGCCTTAAATCCTTTTATTAAGGGATAAAATCTTAGTGAGAAACTAAGCTTCAATCCAAATTTCAAAAAGGATATCTATATGAGAATATAATAGAGCAATAAAAATGACTGAGTAGAGGTTATTTTTCAAATGCTGGCTATATAAGTAGAAGAGGAAATATTAATGATATAGACATTTGGAGTTTAGAAGCAACAGACAAAGTATTTTCTTCCAATAAGAATTATATGGGACAAATTACAAAAAAAAAAACCCTGAAAAATAATAGATATGAAATAAGAAAGGATACAGAAAACTTTATATAGAAAATAATATACCAGGTGTACCAGTTAATAATGTGGATTTTATAATCAAAGAAAACACAATCAAAAGAGCTTTATTCCAAGTAATGTCCGTCTATAGCTTTACATTTCCCCCATCTTTCAGGTAATTGGTGGGTACCGTCCCAATAGAACTTTTCTTGCTTTGAGGCAGACCATTCAGAGACCCAATTTTCCACTTCTTCATATGTTTTGAAGTGCTGCTCAGAAAGAGTGTGTGCCATTGATTGGAGCAAGCGGTAATCGGAAGGAGCAAGGTCTGGTGAATATGGCAGGTGGATTAATACCTCCCAGGAAAGGTATTTTCACGTGTCTTTAACTGGTTTTGAAGTGTGTTATGGTGCGTTATCATGGATCAAAATTACTTTGCCGGGTCTTCTGTCCCATTTTGATCTTTTTACGATCAAAGCGTAGTTCAAATTGACCTGGACGTTATATTTGTCTGTCACATTGAAAACTTCACTTTCAAAGCATTCACACCAGCGCTCACAAGTCTCTTGAGATGGAGCATGTTCACCATAAGCTTCCCTAAGTATACGATAACTTTCAGCAGCACTTTCCTTCAAAATAAAGTAATGAATTAAAACTTCCCACAAATGCTCTTTTTTGGCACAAAATTTGACATTTTTAAGCATAAAAATATCTATGAGATTAACACCTTCAGAAAATTTGACATAGGACGTTTTGAAGCTTGTTGTCAATACAACAAAATAGCATACGTATCAAATTGCATATACATCAACATATGTGTAACTCCATCTACTGAAAAAAATCTGCATTATTAACTGATACACCTGGTATTAAGTAAGAACATTAATAAACCTAAATTTAAAAAGAGATTCATAGCAGTAAAATTTGAATGTGAAAGGAGTTTAAAGGAACTTTTATCAAATTGTTTCTTTTCAATATCTTTTTATTTAATTCACAAGCCTCATGAAAAAAGTCCTATATCTCTAAAAAATGTTATTTCAATAACTGCAAAATAAAAATCATATATGATGGGAAATCCTAACATAAATTGAATTTTTGTTCTTTTCTTGGTATATTATATATATCTATATATCTATATATGTATATATAGATATATAGATATATATACACATACATATATATATATATATAGATATATATATATGCCTAAGTGACCATTATGACTGGTTGACCAAAGGACTGGTCAACAGATCACTATGACAACACACTGACCACCCAGTGGGGCAGGCACTCAATGCCAGAGCTGCCCCTGCCCCCTGGTGGTCAGTGCACTCCTACAGCCAACCTCCTCTGGTGGCCGACCTTCCACAGTCCCCCCCTTAGCCAGCCTGCCCTGATCGACCCTGAGAGGCCTGATTGCCAGCCAGGCTGAGGGACCCCACCATGCATGAATTCATGCACCAGACCTCTAGCATGAAATAATGACCTTCTTACAAACAATGATATCTTAGAATTGTAAAAATTCCATGGCAGGTTCTTGGACAGTAAACACAGATATTATATCAAACTGTACATTTTAAAGTTGACTTCTAGTTCAACTTCAAAAATCACACCAAATAATTTTAATATTATTCTATTCCAAGTCACAAAAAAGAAAAAAAGAACTCCTCAATTCATTTTGTGATGACAGTATAACTTTACTCTCAAAACCTAATATAATAAAGAAAAAAAAAACTATAGTTCAGTTTAACTTACTAATATAGACACAACCATTATAACTAAGATATTTTAAAATTAAATCCAACAGTATATCAAAGCATAACATATCAAACTAAGATAATTTTATTTCAGAAATTCAATCATGATTTACCATCAGAAATATCTATAACATAATACCTTACATAAAAATGAGAAGAAGCATACAATTATGTCAAGATATTAAAAAATTACTTGATAAATCTAGAAGCCTTTTTCTAATAAAAATGCTAAGTAAGTTAGTTCAAAGGCCAACAATTTGCAAACATTATCAGTGATCATTGACATAGTGAAATAATAAAGCTCCTTCTATAAAATCTGAAATAACATGGTAATATCCTGCAAAATCATTTACATACATAGCTTTGATGTGTCTATCTAATAGAGCCAGAGAGGAAAATTAAACTAAATAATAAGTATAAAAGATTTTGAAGAAAAAGGGATTTTCTGATGCTATAATTATATACTGAGAACTAAACAAAACAATCTAGTCAAACATAAGAAAAAGAATCCTACTTTATGATAATAAAGTTACATAAAATGATGTCATATATAAAAAATATGTAGAAATCTATTCATTTTTCATTCAACAACTACTTTTGGATAGTTATTTTATGTCGGGCATTATTTTGTATGCTAGAAATATAGCAGTAAATAGTAGAGTCCATGGAGCTTATATTTTAACTGAAGGGAAATCAATTTTAAACTATTTTAGAAATGAATGAAATATTAGATAATGAATGATGTGATGAAAATAAAGCCAGGTTGTAAAAGAAGGATTAAGAGAGAACAAGAGACTGGGTCAGGGAGAGGCACTCCTCACTATGGGATCAGCATGGAAGGCTGAGGAAGGAGATGCCATTTAGGTTACAATATGAATGTCAAAATTCTATAGTTTTGATTCTTAAGGATAACAAATTAGAAAGAAAATAAATATTTTTACATTGATGACAAATTTCTAAAATGTACCTTTGTCAAATTAACAAAAATATATAGAAATTATCAGATTATAATTTATAAAGAGGCCATAAAACGAGGTTGAAGCAAATGGAATAACATACACTATTATTCCTGGATGGGAAGGTTTAATACCATAATAAAATCAATAGTTCTAATATTAATATATAAGCACACATTAGTGAGCACTCTGTAAGTAAGAGAATTTATGAAAAAAAAAGGAAATATTCTGCTACTGGTTGGGAAGCTAAGAAGATTAGGGAGAAAGATGAAGATTAATTTGATTTTAGGCCTGTTGAGTTTGAAGTGCCTGTGGGACATCTAGATACAGAAGCACAGGCTCAAGTGAGTTTCCAAATCTCTAGTACAAAGAAGACGCCTGCACTGGAAATCTGTTACTCATTTCCTTCCACCTAGTTATTATCCTGAATGAGTGCTAAATTTTGACAAGTACTTCTTTCTACATCTGTTGAGTAGAAAAATAGAGAAGACATATAAATAAAATCAAAAATAAAAGAAGAGATACTACAACTGATCCCACAGAAATAAAAATAATGACAAGAGATCACTATGGACAAGTATATATCAACCAACTGGATAATTTATAAGAAATTAATTCATTTCTAGAAACACACAACTTATCAAGATTAAATTAAGAACCATAGAGTTTGAACAGACATACGTCCAGTATGAAAGTGAAAGAATAACAACAAACTCTCCACAAAGAAAAGCACATGACCGGAAGTCTTTACTGATTAATTCTATCAAATATTTAAAAAACTAGATGCCCGGTGCATGAAATTTATGCATGGGTAGAGTCCCTAGGCCTTGTCAGCGATCAGGACCAATCAGGACCTTCCGGCTGCCAGTCAGTGCCTCCCTTTCCCAGCTACTGGCTGAAACCTTCCTTCATTCCGCACTGCCCCCTGGTGGTCATTGCACATCATAGCGAGTGGTTGAACTCCCGGTCTCCCAGTCGAACTCCCACAGGGACATTTTGCATATGAGATAATAAAATGCCAATCCCTTTCAAACTTTTCCAAAAATTAAAGCAGAGGAAATATTTCCAAACACATTTTTGAACCAACATTCCCCTAATAGCAAAGCCACATAATGACACCACAGGAATCTACTGGCTAGTGTTCCTGATATTGGAAGCAATAATCCTCTTCAAAATATTAGCAAACCAAATCCAAAAGCACATTAAAAGGGTCATACACAATGACTTACTAGGACTTATCCCTGGGATGTAAAGATGATTCAACATATGAAAATCAATAAATGTGAAATACCATATTGACAGAATCAAGGATAAAAATCAAAGATTTTTTATATGGTACACACTCTCATCTGCTTTCTGATAGAAAATTGGAACTACAGCAGCCATGAATAAAAGCAAGTATCTAAGACTTTAAAGAAACCAGAGAATGTATTTTAAATACTAAAATCAGAATCCTATCTAATAAAAGAGTAATATGCAAATTGACCATCACTCCAACACACAAGATGGCTGCCCTCATGTGGTCAAACATGGCTGTCCCCATGTGGACACAAGTTGGCCAAAACAAGATGTCCAATTGGGAAGGACCAGGCCTACAAGGGAGGGCAGTTGTGGGCAATCATACCAACAGGGGAGGGCAGTTGGGAGAGACCAGGCCTGCAAAAGAGGGCAGTTGGGATTGATCAAGCCCACAGAGGAGGGCAGTAAGGGGTGACCAGGCCTGCTGGGGAGAGCAGTTAGGGACAAACAGTCTGGCAGAGGAGAAGTTAGGCATCAATCAGGCTGTCAGAAGAGTGGTTAGGGGGTGATCAGGCTGGCAGGCAGAAGCAGTTAGGGGCATTCAGGAAAGCAGGCAGGTGAGCAATTGGGAGCCAGCAGTCCTGGATTGTGAAAGGGATGTCCAACATCCCTCGAGGGGTCCCAGATTAGAGAGGGTGCAGGCTGGGCTGAAGGACACCCCCTCCCAGAATTTCATGCACCAGACCTCTAGTAGACTTATAAAAAGTCAGTCAATATACCTGTTTCAAATTGAGGCCATCTAAGGGAAACTGAGTCTAATTCCTAGCAAAAACATCTTATGTGTGTTTTATTTCCGACATGATCATAGAGAATCACAAACATTTTGTCTGTATGATTTCCTGGGGGAAATCTTCTCTTCCTATACCGGACTTGGTGTAATCCCTCAGGGGAGCTGCAGTCCTGTTTTTACTCACAGTTGCATTCTTAGGACAGGTGCCTCCCTTCCCAGGTCTCCATGTGGGATGTTCATCTGGGGCCTTTCTCAGGTATCTCCTCTGCCACCTCCTGATGGCCGGCTGAGGGGACAGGAAAGGCATTTCTCTCCACTCTGATTCAGCACTAAGCATCTTCCTGCTCTTCATCCTCCCCTAACACTCTACCTCAGCCACAAGTCCACAAAACTGCACAAACCTCGCGTGTGGTGTCCTTGGCAGTCAGAGATGACTGTCACATCTACGCCTACCAACCTGGTATGCCAGTCCAGGGTTAAAAATGGAACAGAGGGAAGCTGGTACAGTGGTACCTCGAGATACAAGTGCCCTAACATACGAGATTTTTGAGATACGAGCCGCCAAGCGAGCGATTTTTGCTTTGAAATACGAGCCACAGTTGAGATAGGAGTCATCGCGCGGATGGGCCGGCTGCACACGACCCACCCGTTTACCGAGACTCGAGCGTCTCACAGTTTCCCACGCCTCAAGGTCACGGAACGAATTAAACTCGTATCTCGAGGTACCACTGTACTTACATTCAGTTTAGTCTTTTGATTATCCTCTCACACCGCGTGATTAAAGATTTGATTTTTGCTTAAGTTCCCAATTTCTTACTTTAATAACTACTCTGCCACCTGGCAACTTAGCTCTTTCCAACTCAGCTGAGCCACAGACAGAAATGAAACCCAAAAACACTTGCTTGGGGAAATGTGCTTAATTCAGTGATTGGAAAATGCCCGGGATCTGGCTTCTAGAAGAGTCTTGGAGGACAGATTTTCTCTTCGTTTGGAAGCTATTACGGGCTTTTCACTTTGGGAACATGAACAAGGAACATTATCAAAGCAAGAAGAGATGTAGAAAAAAAATTCTCCAGATACTCTCATTTAACAAGAGGAAAACCGAGACCCAGAGCGGTGATGACTTGGCTTAAATCATCACACACTTAGTGGCAAAAACAGGACAGATTCTACACGCAATAGCATGTTCATGGATTGTCTTGGAGAAGAAACCTGGCTTTTAGAGAGGATTTGAATGGACAAGAGCTTGAGTTCTGTCTTGCTAGCTATACATATATATCTTTTCCCACCGTTATGATCTCTCTCTCCTTGGGTTCAATTAGTTTTCCACCTCTTTTTTTAAAAAAATATATATTTTATTGATGTTTTACTGAGAGGAAGGGAGAGGAATAGAGAGTTTGAAACATGGATGAGAGAGAGACATGGATCAGTCGCCTCCTGCACGCCCCCTACTGGGGATGTGCCCACAACAAAGATAATGCCCTTGACCGGAATCGAACCTGGGACCTTTCAGTTCGCAGACTGATGCTCTATCCACTGAGCCAAACTGGTTTCGGCAGTGGTCTACCTTCTGATGAAAGACTGCCTGCGAATGTCAGATATACTCTGACCAGCAACAAGTTCAGAGAACTTGCATCAACTCTGCTCAGGAACAGGCTTGCACCTGGCTATTTTAACCAGCGGCTCTCCATTGGGTGATTGTGCCCCTATCTTGGGCACTGTCGGAGACCTTGTGGTTGGAAATGACTTTGAGGGGCTGCTCTACGCATTCAGAGGGTAGAGGCCACGGATACTACTAAACTTCCTACAATGCACAGTGGAACCTTCTAGACCAGAAACTATCCAGTGCCACCTGTAAGAGTGCCAAGGTGGAAAAGCCCTGCACTAGACCTTTCCAGATTATGAATCCCATCCACAAAATGCACAGCTCTGCCTTCTCCCTGTGCCTCGATAGATCCAACTGCGAAATGTCTGATTTCTCCAACTGCGTCCTATTCTAATGCGCCATCACCCCAGCTGTATTTTCAGAAACTGAGAGCAGTTTAGTGTTCCAGAAAATATATTTCTATTTTTATTTCTTTTAAAATATATGGTATTGATTTTTTTTATAGAGAGGAAGAGAGAGTCAGAAACATCCATGAGAGAGAAACATCCATCAGCTGCCTCCTGCACGCCCCACACTGGAGATGTGCCCACAAGCAAGATACATGCCCTTGTCCAGAATCGAACCTGGGACCCTTGAGTCCGCAGGCCTACACTCTCTCCGCTGAGCCAAAGCAGTTAGGGCCAGAAAATATTTTTTTAAAACTATACTTCCTGCTCCTCACCCCCCAATAGTCTGATTCTTTGCTGATGAACCCATGCCCTGAGCATGCCAAAGGAGTAGATCCAGTCCCCACTCTGACATCCAGCCATCCACTCAAAGGTCCCAGGTTCGATTTCGGTCAAGGGCATGTACCTCGGTTGCAGGCACATCCCCAGTAGGGGGCGTGCAGGAGGCAGCTGATTGATGTTTCTCTCTCTCATCGATGTTTCTGACTCTCTCTTCCTCTCTATAAAAAAATCAATACAATATATTTTAAAAGAAATAAAAATATATTTTCTGGAACACGAAACTGCTCTCAGTTTCTGAAAATACAGCTGGGATGCTGGCGCAGTAGAATAGGAAGCAGTTGAAGAAATGAGACATTTCTCAGTACTTCATCCGCCCATTGGTTGATCCAGTGCCCACTCTGACATCCAGCCATCCAGCTGCAGAAAGCACCCCTCACTAACAAAGAATCCTACCAGCTGTGCCAGCCTGGCCCCGCTCCTCCATTTCCATGTCCTGATTCACCAGAGAAAGATTGGGGTTTCATTGGGGAGCACCTGACTGCCAGGGGCAGGCAGCTCGCTGGCAGGAGGGAGTGCTGACAGGCTGGGAAGAGCCGGTGTGCTCAGCAGGACTCTGCTAAGTGCAGACAATAACAAAAGGCATTTCCCAGGCCTCTTCGGAGCTGAGCAGGAAAGACTGTCAAAAAGGAAAGAACAGGTGACGATGGGGCATCAGCAGAGACCCAGCTGAGCACAGCCACCGGGGCAGGGACAGGAGGGAGGCGGGAGAAGCTGACAACCGAGTTTTTGTCATTTTTTCTAGACCTCCGCCCTGTTCCTGTGTGTCTCTGCGAGCCGGGGAAGGCGAGCGTGGATGATGCTCTGCAGGTGCCTATACCCACTTTCCTGCAGCTCCACCCGGGCCCCTGAATGAGGTGACCCCTCAAACAGCGGGCGGGAGACAGACAAGCTTAGCCAGACACATCAGGTTCTCGCTGGTCACAGCTGAGTGTCTCTCCCAGGTGCTGCTTCACGCACCACAGCACGGAGGTGACTTGGAATAGTTGTCACCTCTCTGTCCTTTCCAGTCCTGGATGGCTCTCACCGGAGCTGGGGTCATTTTAGAGTCTATTTCCGTTGCTACTTCATAAGTGTAATTTTGCTCCTGTTAATGAATCATAATGTAAATATCTGTTTTCCGGTGGTCTTAGGTGGCCTTGCTAGCAGTTTTCAACCTGTGGGTCGCGACCCACAAGTTGAGAACCGCTGCTGTGGAGCCTAAGACCAGAAAACACAGATATTTACATTAGGATTCATAACAGTAGCAAAATGACAGTGATGAAGTAGCAATGAAAATAATTTTATGATTGGGGTCACCACCACATGAGGAACTGTATTAAAAGGTCACAGCATTAAAAAAAAAGGCTGAGAACCACTGGTTTTAGACTGTGCTACATAATATCATCGTTTATATGCTGTTTCCAAATATTTGACCACCATCATGTGTGTGAGGCAAAGGAAGAGACAAAGGTAAGCAGGCAGGCAGGCAGGGAGGGAGGGAGGGACTTTCTGAGTTTCCATGCTGTTGTGAGTCTTCAAACAAGGTGGTCAGGTAGCATGCTCTTGGAAGAAGCAAAATTATTTTTTAAAAATATATATTTTATTGATTTTTCACAGAGAGGAAGGGAGAGGGAGAGCTAGAAACATCAATGAGAGAGAGACATCGATCAGCCGCCACCTGCACGCCCCCCACTGGGGATGTGCCAGCAACCAGGATACATGCCCTTGACCGGAATCGAACCTGGGACCTTTCAGTCTGCAGGCCGACACTCTATCCACTGAGCCAAACCAGTTTGGGAAACCTGATGACCTACTCCTCCCGATATATACCCACACTTTCCCATTCCCATATTCCTGTTCTTCTTGTTCCTTCTAATTGAGACCTGCTTGATTTCAATTCCTGTGTCCAAAAGGTTTTTTTCTCATTTTATGGCCTACTTCAAAGACCATGACTTCTGAAAATACTTGTTTAATTAGTCCAAAAGGAAATTTCCTTCTCTCTATGACCAGTCTTTTAATTTCACTTGCTGCATTCTACTTTGTATATTTATAACAATGTTCTTAATATTTATTATTAAGAACTTTTTTATATTTATAAAAATGTTCTTGCCAGGACTGGTTTGGCTCAGTGGATAGAGCATTGGCTTGTAGACTGAGAGGTCCCGGGTTCAATTCCAGTTGGGGTCATGTACCTTGCTTGTGGGCACATCTCCACTGTGGGGCATGCAGGAGGCGGCTGATCGATGTCTCTCTCTCATCGATGTTTCTGACTTTCTACCTCTCTCCCTTCCTCTCTGTAAAAAATCAATAAAATATATTTTAAAATGTTCTTAATATTTACCTCCTTGAAAGCAAGGACTATTTCCAAGACATCTCTAGCTCTCCCATTAGCCCCTAATACATTGTAATGAGTCCTCCAGAAATCACGTAAGTTAATAAATAACCAAAATTATGGACAAATAATTGAGTGACTAGATGCAACATGATTATAAAGGGAAGTGGTATTCATGCATATCCATCTAAGAAAAATTAACGTGCATTGATGTGTGGCATTATCCCGGGGAAAGTAGGGTACCTAACAGGAAAGTGTCTGAAATCTGATTGGCCAGAAGCCCTCCAGGGAGCATGAGGTGAGACAGAAATATTTCAATGCACAGCCTCCACCCACCTCGAACCCTGACAGGCAAGCTCTCATCATCTGCAATTTTCCAGCCCCAGGACCCGGCCCATCAGCCTGGCCCTGCTTTGATTTCTCCATGTGGGAATCCAAGAGTCTTTATTTTGAGACACAATGAAGTATAATCTTGGCACCTATTCGAAACGAAATGAAGGTGTTTAGTATTTTTTAGGTAAAAGCATTAGACTGCACCTTGCCCATTTCTTTCAGCTGGAAAGCTGACTGTAATAGGCCCCTTCAATGAAGACCAGAAATATCTCATATTTGAGATTATTTGACTTTACCTGAGGCACCTCGCTTTGGGCTGTCAATGATTCTGGAAGGTTCTGTCACGCCCTGCTGATAATACACCATCCACCGCAGTGTCTGCACTTTTTCCTGGGCCTGCGACACTGTAATTTCTTGGAGGAATAAGATTCAAGCTGGGAATTCTAGAGTTGCCGAGCCATTTTCTGTTCAATATATCTGACAGTTAATTCCTACTGCATTTTTTCTTCTGTCTTGCTGTATAGATATATAATTTATTCTAAATCTCTTTTTAAAGGGGCCATGACCCTTTTCAGTAAATTCAAATTCAGGGAAACTTCAGAATTGGAATCAGGACTTTAATTATTATCTCCTAATCTTTTTCTGCTGTGACTCAAGAGTGTGATTATTGATTGACGGACATAAAATATACATCAACATCCGAGCACATGTCAGTGAATAGTCTCTGAAAGAACTCATATAAACAAATTGAGAAACATGGATTCCAGAATTCTCGTTTTCCTTGCCTTTATGTCATTACTTTCTCCCAAAGGTAAGCACTGATTAGACTTTGAACAGCACAGACTACTAGTCCCTATTTTTGTTGACACAAATGGAATAATACAATATGTGCTCATTTGTGGCCAGTTCATTTCATTCAAAACCACTAGTATACTTATTCGTGGCATTCTTCTATATAAGCAGATAGAGTTGTAGATGATTCAACCTCCTTGCCGCCTAGTATCCCACTGTGTAAATATTCCATCATTTATATCTTATTCCACTGTTGATGGGCACTGGGAGATCTCTAATGTGGCACTGTGTGCTGCTATAAGCATTCTTGTAGACATCTTCTGGTAGAACATGTACAAATCTCATCTTCATGGGGCATGTATATGTTTAGTTGTAGCAGATACAGCCAGTTTTGTTAGCATCACATTCCCACTAGAAATATAAAGTTCCAGTTACTCTTAATGTTTGCCACTTGCCATTTTACAGCTTTAATTTGCATTTTCATGGTAAGCACTCTTTCATTCATTAGTTACCATTCAGATATCCTTCTTTGTGGAGTATCCATTTTGGTTGTTTACCCTTTTCTCAATTAGATTGTCAGTCATTTTCTTATTTGTTTCTAGAGCTTTTTAAAAATATATTTTTATTGATTTCAGAGAGAAAGGTAGAGGGAAAAAGAGAATGACTAAAAGGAATCATTAACCAGCTGCCTCCTCCATGACCCCTACTGGGGGTCAAGCCCTTGACCAGAATGGAACCTGGAACCGCCCCCCCCTCCCCCCCAGTCCACAAGCTGATGCTCTCTCTATTCATTGAGTCAAACTGGCTATGGCTAGAACTGATATATACTTTATTGATTTCAGAGAGGAAGGGAGAGGGAGAGAGAGAGAGAAGATTTCTAGAACTTTTAAAAAACATATTCTGGACGAGTCCTTTGTTGAATATTTGTACTGCAAATAGTTTCTCTCATTCTGAGAATTGATTTTACACTCTCTTAGTGAAGTGTTTTGGGAGGAAAAAAACACACACCAAAAACCCTAAATTTCATTGTAACTTTGTCAAGTTTTTCTTTTGTGGTTAATACTTTTTGTGACCTATTTAAGAAATATTGGTTTACCTCAAATTTATAAACACATGAGCCTGTGTTTTTACCTGAAAAGCTAATTGTTTTAATTTTTACATTTATGTCTATACTTAATCTAGAACTGATGTTTTTACATGGTTTCAAGTAAGAATCAAGGTAAATTGTTTTCTCCTGAAATCCATTCACTCAACACTATACTTTGAAAATATTACTCTTTCCCAACTCTATCAACTTTGTCATAATCAGATGACCACAAATGTATGTGATCTGTTTATGAACCATTCTATTTCAGTGATTAAATTATCTTTCCTTGTCTTGTTATCACACCATATTGATCACTATGTCTTTATACAAAGTATCAATAGGTTGTAGTTTAAGTCTTTCAACTTCCTTTTCCTTTTTATTTTATTTATTTAGTTATTATTTAGCCCATATGCATTAATATTCAGCTTGTTATTTTTTTGTCTCTCCCCACTCTCACAAAAAAATCTGCCAAGATCGCACCTAGAATGGCATTGACTTTACACCTTAATGTGGAGGGAATTTGACATCTTCAAGATACTGAATCTTCCAACCCATGACCCTACTTTATCTCCGGTCTTATTTAGTTTCTCTTAATTTATTCAATAATGTTCTGTAGATTTTATATCTATGACAAAGAACCAATGTTGCTTTCTAACCCTTGTAGGTCAATATATGCATGATGACTACACATAACTAGACCATAGCTTACACCATATGTGACTTAACCAGGTTCAACAATACGCAAGCTGGTTGCACATCTTTTCAATGAATCAAGTCCAGGGATTAAGGCTTGGAGGTTGTTTATAAAAGTTTATAGAATGTCTATAAAATCACTTTAAAAGTTTCTAAACACTACTCTTAGTTTCTGTACTTCTCTCGTTGCTAATAAGGAAGAAACAGATCACAGTCTGGTTCTGCTCCATGAACCATACTTTCAGTAGCAATGGTATAGCGGTTCTGCATATCCTTTATTAGATCTTTTTTTCCATTTGATGTTTATGTTTTTGTAAATGGAACTATTTTAAAATTTCAAAATATGGTTTTGAACTAATTATTTTGTTCAGCATGTTGCCTCTTTCAAGGAAATATGCCTTCAAATGTCATTGTTTCCAGAAGCATCTGTTTCTAACAGACTCTCGTCTTTTCTATCTGCCATGTTTGGAAAAACAAGCTAGGTTATCCTGGCTTTCAGAAGAAATAAAAGTGTTTTTCTATTCTCTACTTTATATTCTATTTCGGTGACACTGGGCTAATCTCCATTCATATTGAATGATTCATGTAAAATATATGGATGACATTGTCATTTGCTTTTTAAATAAGCTTAATAAATTGACACTTTCTACCTCTGTAAATTACAGATTAAAAATTCATGCACCCTATGGGAACTCAATAAAGATCAATTTAAGAAAAATAACATCATTAGATCACTCATTACCTGTTTCATCTCAAAGTGTAATATTTCTTTTAAACCAAGGTCAATGCTAATACATATTTAGATGATATTTGCTAAGACAAAAACCTATGGTGCAGAGAATTTAAGTGATTTATCTGAAGCTTTTCATATTGTCAAAGACAGAACAAATATGGATCTTTCTCCTGACAGCCTCTCTTGTACTTTCTCAATTACAACATCACAATCTATGCCAAGATTTTCTGCTCACTAACTCTCTCACCCTCTACATAGACTATTCATGGGTGCAGTCTGAGAGAATAGGACAGTACCGTGTACTGCTTTCTGGTTTTATACCCTCCACTCCTCTCCACTGACACACATTCCTACTTCTCTTCCCAATCATCCCTTCTCTCTGGAATTCCATAGGCAACCCTTCATCGGAAAAGTCAGATATATATGTGACCTACCTCCAACAAAGACTTCTCTCTTTGGCTTTCACATGTGGTAAATAAAACAACTCTGACTTGGAAGATACAATTTTGACTTGCCATGAAATGAGCTATCATTTTCAAAAATCAATATCCAGAAAGGCCTGAAGGCAAATGTTTCATTCATAACAAACTAGTGTATCTAGCAGCATTCCAGAAGTCATTCATCTGAACGACAATGACCGATAAGTATATGGGAGTAGATTTGAAAATTCACTAGGAATTATACAAATTCAAAAAAGAATTTATTTTCATTGAACTTTTTAAATACAGGTGAATTTCATAATCTCTCAGAATTTTTAGTGTCTTCCTATGTTAAACAGAAATTTTTAATAATGTTTAGCAGAGATTTTTATAAATGATAAGTGAGAATGCATGTGAGCTATTACATAATAGCTGGCAGATAATATGCAGACCATAGTTTTAGCACTCATTTACAAAGTACTATTATTTACATTGCATCATAGATAAAAATTCTGTTATCATTCTTTTTTTTTATAAATATATTTTATTGATTTTCCACGGAGAGGAAAGGAGAGTTAGAAACATCTATGAGAGAGAGACATCGATCAGCTGCCTCCTGCACGCCCCCTACTGGAGACGTGCACGAAACCAAGGTACATGCCCTTGATCAGAATCGAACCTGGGACCTTTCGGTTTGCAGGGTGATGCTCTATCCACTGACCCACACCGGTTTTGGCTGTTATCATATTTGACCCCAATATTCTCCCCACTCCCTCTAGCAAGGCTTGTATTCAGACTGTCTCTCTACAAGTACATAAAGTGTGATCTCTGAGAAGTTGGTTTATGACCTTAAGAAGCTATAGAGAGACTGTACCTGACTCAGAAGCTTCATTTATGTAAAATACCAGGAAACTAGCAGTATAACCAACAAATGGATGGATGCTTCCTAAAGACATTTTCAAACTTCAACTTTTTAGTAAAATTCCTGTAGTTTCTTCTGTGCGTTTTCATCTGGTCTGCACAATTTTTGAACAATAAATTGTTGGCTTTTCTTAAAAAAAAAAAAAAGGTCACATACCTTCTACAAGAAGTATAATCCACAAAAAGATAAGTCAACGGGATGAAAATGTAAGAAGTTTAGTTGTAAGAAATTTTATTTTTTCCTGATCATCTCTGACTTTTATCCACAACACAAAGGAAACAGAGAATACTAAGGCCAAACGGCTATTCTTAGAACCTTCTATCTTAGTCCATTTAAGTCCCATGGAAAGATTGCAAAGTCTGCACTTCATCCTAGTGAACCCACACAAAACATCCTTAGATATTTGCAAACTCATGGGCATGCTCCGTAGGCTGCTCCTCTGATCAGTGGCCTGGAGGCACTGGAAAACTTATGGAAGCCCCAAGTCTAATGAATAATTTTCATAAATAAATCTGCAAAGTGTCGCTGAAGGAGCCGGTGAGTTCATCTGACCACACATCATCTGCATCAGACCCGCACTGCTGTCTACCGCCCCTGAGCAGTTTGCAACGACTCAAGTTCAGGACCAGAAATGGTCATTTGAGTTGCTTTGTTTTGCTTCATTGTCATCTTATAGAGCAGCGGTTCTCAACTTGTGGGTAGCGACCCCTTTGGGAGTCGAACAACCCTTTCACAGGGGTCGCCTAAGACCATCGGAAAACACAGATACGAATTTATAACAGTTGCAAAATTACAGTGATGAAGTAGCAACAAAAATAATTTTATGGTTGGGGGTCACCACAACATGAAGAACTGTATTAAAGGGTCGTGGCATTAGAAAGGCTGAGAACCACTGTTATAGAGGGATTTATATCATTTCAGAGTATTAGATTAGAAAACAACACCACCTGTGACAAGTAAAACGACAACTTTGAAGGAATCCATAGGTGACCACAGGGACTTGCTAGCTGTTTGCTCCTCTTCAAATGTGGCAAAAATGGGGGGCGGGGGAGAAGGAAGGAAGGAGGGAGGGAGGGAAGGGAGGGAAGCAGGAAGGGAAGGAGGGAGGGAGGGGGGAAAGAAGGAAAGAAGGGAGGGAGGGAGAGAGGGAGAAAGAAAGGAAGGAAGGGAGGGAGAGAAGGAAGGAAGGGAAGGAGGGAGGGAGGAAGAAAGGAAGGAAGGGAGGGAGAGAAGGAAGGAAGGGAAGGAGGGAGGGAGGAAGGATGGACAGGACAGCATACCATGAGTCCGTGAGCGAAGTAAATCTTTGCTTTGCTGCTATGCACCAGCTCTCTCATCAATGCCACTTTCCCACAGAACACTCACCTCCTGGATGAGCATAATCAGCCTTATTCTCTATTGAGCTACTTTGGAAGGAGATACTATCCATAAGCTTTTCTTTTTCTTTTCCTTTTTTTAAAAAAATATATTTTTATTGATTTCAGAGAGGAAGGGAGAGGAAGAGAGAGAGAGAGATAGAGACATCGATGATGACAAGGAATCATTGACTGGCTGCCTCCTGCACTTGGGACCGAGTCCGCAACCCAGGTATGTGCCCTTGCCTGGAACTGAACCTGGGACCCTTTGGTCCACAGGCCAATTCTCTATCCACTGAGCCAAACCGGCTGGGGCTTCTTTTCCTTTTGAAAAGACAGTACGCATGCTACTTTCCAACTCAAAAACTTGCAGTTTCTGTTTAATGTCACACTTAGCTCGGTCCTCAGGATCTTGGGTGTGTGAATTCACAACTTACGCTCTCTATTATGGTTCTTCAAAGAACACTCCGTTCCAGGAACACAGATCAGTTTTTGTCCCTTTGAACCTGTTAGTCACACTCTCGCTTTTAAATTTCACTCACATCATCACCTCCACCCATCATTTACACCACGTCTCTCTCTTAAACTCTTGAACATCTTTGCTGTTAAAAAAAAAAAAAAGACAGCTTAAATCTCACCTCACTAATGACATTTCTTAGAGCATCTCGGCATTCCTTGAGCGTTCTACTAAATATTCTTCGTGTCATCCCGTTGGTACCGTTAGTATTTGTGGAGGTTACTACGTGTAGGTGTCTGTGTGTGTATTATTTATGCAACTGATACTTACAGGAGGTCTCTCCTGGCACTCTCCTGGACCCTGGGGACAGGGAAATAAATGACACTCCTATCGCCTTAAAGATCGTTGAGTTTGACAGAGAAAGGCGCAGCAAATACATTACCAAAAGCACCTACAGAGATTTTTGCAGACCACAAACAAAAGCTGGAGAAACTAAATAGCACGAGGACAATGGGAAGAGCACAGGAAGCTTGAAAGGAAAGTTGCCACTAGAGGTGTATGTTGATGTAAAATAAAATAAATAATATTTATCCAGCATTTTGCATTTATGTCAGGTTCGAACTACCTTACCTCTACCGCCTCACTTAATCCTGACAACAACCCCATCATATAACTATCTTCAGAGCACATGAAACTTAGATGCACATACAGTGGTACCTTGAGATACGAGTGCCCTAACATACGAGATTTTTGAGATACGAGCCGTCGAGCGAGCTATTTTTGCTTTGAAATATGAGCAACAGTTGAGATAGGAGTCATCACACGCGGATCGGCCGGCTGCACACGACCCACCAGTTTACCGAGACTCGAGCGTCTCATAGTTTCCCATGCCTCAAGGTTACGGAATGTATTAATTTCGTATCTCGAGGTACCACTGTATAAACCCCCTAGGGTCTTGTTAAAATCCAGATAGTGGTCCAGTAGGTGTGAGGTGGGGCCTGGTAGTCTACATTTCTGACAAACACTCAAGAAATATAATGCTGCTGGTCATCATGAGTAGCCACAGATACCATCATGTTTTATAATTTTAAAACTTAGGAAACTGAGTCAAAGAAAGAGACTGTCATTTGCCCAAGATTACACAGCTACGTCAGAGGTGAGTCTGAATCCACCAGGAGTAGGATAATCTATGCTGATTAAGAGAGGAAAGCATCCTTGGACAAGTAATAGGTGTGATCAAAATCAGGAAAGCATGACCATAGCTAACCAATACTCAGTTCTCTAATAGTTAGTGAGGCTGGAGAGTAGTGTCCAAGGAGGAAGGTACTACTATTAGCGAGGTGAGATGTATTCATCTGTATTTCCCCAATGCCAGTCATTATCTATGTAGTACAGTGGTACCTCGAGATACGAGTGCCCTAATATACGAGATTTTTGAGATACGAGCCATCGAGCGAGCAATTTTTGCTTTGAAATACGAGCAACAGTTGAGATAGGAGTCATCGCACGGATCGGACGGCTGCACACGACCCACCAGTTTACAGAGACTCGAGCGTCTCATAGTTTCCCACGCCTCAAGGTAACGGAACAAATTAAACTCGTATCTTGAGGTACCACTGTACATAGATAATATACACAGATAATGACTAGCACTGGGAAAATACAGATGAGCACATCTCCGATGCTTTCTCTTGATGGCTGGCCACCCCTGTCGCCCGAACCTGTGTCATTTCAGGAGGACATCAGCCTTTGTCCACTGGCGCACGGATTAGGACTTCCCTAGAATGAGGGGGGCACAGGGAGCTGTTGTATTGGAATACCCCACAATTTCCAACACCCATAGTGCCAACCTTTCAACGTTAAACCAGATGGTGCACCGAGGATGTGTTATAAAATGCACCTCATGTTGGAGGTGACAGAGCCCCTTCTTTTTCTGCTCAAATCAGTGACACCCCAATGATAACAGCCACTGCTCATTCAACGCACACCACGGACTAGGCTCTTGGCTGCACACAGGCGCATTATCTATCTCCTTCCCTCCAATCAATTCCGTACATCAGGGCCGTTGGCTCTATTTTGACTGTGATAGAAGCGATTCATCGTCTATAATCACAGAGCTGGTTAGGATGAGAATAGGAATACAAATTGCATCCTCCTGGCTCCGGGGCCTTTAATCTGAACTCCCAAAATGCCTTCCATGTCATGTCTAAGAGAAACCCATTTGAAAGTTGGCTCACTGTCAGGGCCAGATATTTAAAAACATGTCCCTTTATGTAGGAGACACTCACAATCAAAGAAATACAAAAATAAATAATTTGAAGTTATACCTGCCATAATTTTTACAGACTAGAAGCATGTGAAGATAAGCTGAACCATCCTATGTGGCTGCATACACTGTTCAAGCATTCCTAAGTTAAGAGACTGAATGTTTAAAATTATAGCCAATAAGGAATTATTTAAAAAGACCCTTGCCGAGACCGGTTTGGCTTAATGGATAGAGTGTCGACTTGTGGACTGAAAGGTCCCAGGTTCGGTTCCCGTCGGCGGCATGTACCTTGGTTGCGGGCACATCTCCACTGTGAGGTGTGCAGGAGGCGGCTGATTGATGTCTCTCTCTCATCAGTGTTTCTGACTTTCTATCTCTCTCCCTTCCTCTCTGTAAAAAATCAATAAAATATATTTTTTAAAAAATACCCTTGATTTCAATGAACACGCAGCATCTTCATCATATCGTGCTATCTGTCTGCTCCCGTTCGGTAAAACGTGGTAGCCCCGCCATCGCAGAGCCTGCTCAAGCACAGATTTGAAGAAAGAAAGGGGAGCAGGCTCAATCAGAGAAAACCTCTTCGTGGAATAATCACAAGCCATTTGATTAAGTGTTCTCTCCCCACGACACTAGCATGTTCAAGTTGAGGTTCAGGGCTGCGTTGTCCCAACACTAGTTCGTTGGAAAACAGACTGTGATTAGAGAGCTACAGCGCCAGAGGAAGAGGTGACAGAAGAGGCTAGTGGCTAACGAGGTTTGGGGCAGAAAGGAATCTTTTTTGGGGGGCCAGTTGTGATGCTCAGAGCGTTGTACCTCTGATCTCTCCACACAGGAAACTTGAAAGAGCAGCGCATGGGAGAATCAATGAAAGAGTTTCCAGGCGACTGTGCCGTGCAGAAGCCACTATGATTCTCAGTGACAAAGCTGTCAAACCACAATGGAGGGACATTCCCTCCAAATCAGCGGTTCTCAGAGCCGGGGGCTCACTGCTCGGGTACCACAATAAATGTCATTATTATGCTGAACCATTTAGTCCCAAATAGTGAGACGCTCTTATCATGTGAAAAGCCCATCAGCACAGACCCTGGTCTACCCTTCAGCCCTCCTCCCCCTGCTCTGCCCTCTCCTCACTTGGCACGTCACTGCCCACTGTCCTCAAACTGACCTCCCCTCTCCTTTCCGGCCCGCCCCCCTACTATTTCCCTAGAAAACATCTGTTCACCCTTTGAGACGCCCCCCAAATATATTTGCTCCTTGAAACTTCCTTGGAACCCTGTAAATGGGGTAGACTGCAACTGGCCTCAGCCACATCCCTCCCAGGACCCACCTCCATCAGGTGCTCATCTCGTTCTATTTTTTTTTAATATATTTTATTGATTTTTCACAGAGAGGAAGGGAGAGGGAAAGTCAGAAACATCAATGAGAGAGAGAGACATCGATCAGCCGCCTCCTGCACGCCCCTTACTGGAGATGTGCCTGCAACCAAGGTACATGCCCTTGACCGGAATCGAACCCGGGACCTTTCAGTCCACAGGCTGACGCTCTATCCACCACTGAGCCAAACCAGTCTCGGCTTGCTCTATTTTAATTATTTAATTATTTATTTTCTGGTGTCTCATCATTCCTGTCCTGTTGACCAAGGAAGATGGTTCACTCATCTCTGGAAAGTTAGAGACACAGGCCACACTGCGCTAGGACTGATCCTATAATATCTGTTGTTGCTGTTTCTTTGTTTTATTTTGTTTTACATAATGACCTATCGCTTGAGAAAACGTTCCATATTTTCTAGGTCAAATGACTGGAGAAAATTGACTGGCATTCACTTCAGGATTTTATCGTCCGTCACTTCTCTTTTATGGCATCAATAAAGCCAGCCATGCGATTCTGAGATACATAATGTTTACCCTGAGTGATGGATTAACATTCATTTGGTTCAAGTGCAAATGGTCTCAAATATATTAAAAATTATTCCTTAAAATTGGTGTATGCATTTCCCTCTTTTCTCAGAAACGGAGTTCCTCATTATCTCACGAGGAGAGAAATTCTCATTAAAGAGAAGTGAATTTGAGCTTTAAAATCTACTTTTAAATGATCCAAGATTTGGCAGGCCCAGTTGCAGTCTCTATACCCATCTGAAATGTAATCCTTTCTTTTAAAAGTGCAATTTTTCTGATCATGAACATTTTCTTTGAATGATGGTTTGCCATAATCCTAATTGCTAACTTTTACTGACCAACCTTCAATAAATTGCTTTACAATTGTATTTAATTCTTACGGCACTGCTTTGAGGTAAGTCATCCTAAATCAGCAGTTCTCAACCTGTGGGTTAAGACCCCTTTGGGAGTTGAACGACCCTTTCACAGGGGTCGCCTAAAACCATCGGAAAATGCAGATATTTACATCACGATGCATCACAGTAGCAACATTTCATGGTCGGGGGTCACCAGCCCATGAGGAGCTGTATGCAAGGGTCGCGGCCTTAGGAAGGTTGAGAACTGCTGGCCTAATTCTTACTGATAAAGCGTCTGTAGCCGACACGGGTAGGTGACTTGTCCAAGATCACACCGATGGGAGGGGTGGAGCTGGTATTCAGTGCACTGGTCTTTGTCCAGGAGGCTCACTCCTACCTTCCACCCCGTGCATCCTCTTCTCTGCTGAATTTGCAATCCAAGATTTCTGCAACCCCCAGGTGCCAATAATATTTTAAGGTGAATGACCCCGTTCAATATGCACTTTGGTTATACATATTAGGTACGTCTGACATTATTCATGTAATACATATTAAATAAGTCTGACAATTCGTGTATATTATAAATAAGTAATCTGTTCCTCAGCTATGTAAAATCACTGGGCTATATTCAAACACTAAAATATAGCAAAACTGAGACATCAACTTCAAGTACTGTTACTCTTAGCCGAGTATCTAAAACACCCCAGCGTAAGCTGGGATATTTAGAAGAATGAGAAAATTAAGCATAAGCATAGCCTCACCCACATAGCAGTTTACCTCATTTCAAGGCCTTTCAAAGTAACACCAAAAAGTGGTAAAAATTTGCCATTCCTTTTTAAGATATAAACTTCTGTTAAGAAATTGGCATCAGCCCAGTCAGTGTAGCTCAGTGGTTGAGCATCCAGCTATGGACCAGGGTTGGATTCCCAGTTGGGGCACATGCCAGGTTGTGGGCTCCATCCCTGTAAAGGTGGTGCAGAAGGCAGCTGATTGATGATTCTCATCATTGATGTTTATCTCTCTCCCTCTCCCTTCCTCTCTGAAATCAATAAAAATGTATTAATAGCCGAGACCAGTTTGGCTCAGTGGATAGAGCGTCGGCTTACAGACTGAAAGGTCCTGGGTTCGATTCTGGTTGGAGGCATGTACCTTGCTTGCGGGCACATCTCCACTGTGGGGCGTGCAGGAGGCGGCTGATTGATGTCTCTCTCTCATCGATGTTTCTGACTTCCTATCTCTCTCCCTTCCTCTCTGTAAAAAATCAATAAAATATATTTTTTAAAAATGTATTAATAATAAAAACAAATAAATTGGCATCAGCTCTCAGAATTGTTTCATCCTTTCCAGGATGAAATATTAACTGCCGCATCAGTTAATATTGTTAAAAAGATTGTTAAAAGATACCACAAATATATGATTCCTTATGTAGAATGAAAACAAATCAGTTCTTTTTTTATTTAAAGTTTTTTTAAATGACGCAGCTTTCCCTCCAATTTGCATACGCTCTTCTCAAGGTCATTGGAGACTCGGATCGCTCCCAGTACAAGCAAAGCGCTCGCTCAGATTCACGTTTAAGCTCTGAGTCTGTGTTTGCTGCTGAGGAACACGGGCTGCATACAAATACCTTCACCTCCGCGGCACCGAATTTTAATCAGCTGGGCACGGCGCCAGCAAGCCCCCAACTACGCGCTCATCTGCCTCCAGAGCAAGCCCACGGACAGACAAAATATTCCGGTTGCATCAGGATTTCACCCTGTCAAACATACGTTCAAACAGAGGGACCGTGAAAAGCAATTTATTTCATGAAATTACTCAGTATTTATTATAATGAAAGAGCTCTGCTCCGTTCAGCTTGTGTTTAGACCTTCACTGAAAAATAATTGGCACACAGCAAAATGCATATATTTCAGCATTCGATCTGGTACATTTTGACCTAAATACACGCCCATAAAACCGTCACCCCGATCTAGTGGCCTCGAGATCCTTTGTAATCACTCTCTCCTTGCCCTTCTCTCATCCTCTTCTCAGTCAACCACTGGGCTGCTCTCTGTTCATAAGGCTTGGTTAGCATTTAAAGTTTTCTCTAAATGGAATAAAACAATATGCGCTCCTCAATCTGATGGCTTGCACTTAGCATGATTATGTTGTTGCATGTTTGCAATATCCTTTGGCCTTTACCAAAGTTACACTTTTCAAACAGATTTTCTTTCAAACTGTGGGTGGTGTTTTGGTTCTTTGAGTAATTTCTCTGGAGGATCAGTTGGTTTAATATTTAAAAAAAAAACAATTTGTCTATTTTCTCTTTCGTGGTTCATGTTTTTGGGAGAAATCTTTGCCTAAACCAAGGTTACAAGAGTTTCTACAATTGCTTTTTTCAGAAATCTTATAGTTGTACGTTTTACATGTAGGATTAGGATCCATGTTGAGCTAATTGTTGTATATGTTGAGAGGAATGTATTTAAGTTGTTGTATAATTTTTTGGTGTTTCTTTTTTTTCTTTCTTTTTTTTTGGACTCCTGATATCCAGTATCATTTATAGAAAAATAATCAATTCTCCACTGAATTGTCTTGGCAGCTTTGTCAAAAACCAGTCTTCCATATATGTAGGACTCTGTTCTGTCTCATTGATTGATTGATTGATTGATCCTGATACCAGTTTCACACTGTCTTACAAAACGGTGTTTTGATTATTCAAATTTCTTTGCATTTCAATATGAATTTTACCATGACTCTGTCAGTTTCTACAAAAAAAAACACAAAACAACCAAACACTACTTTGACCAAAACCGGTTTGGCTCAGTGGACAGAGCGTCGGCCTGCAGACTGATAGGTTGCAGGTTCGATTCCGGTCAAGGGTATGTATCCTGGTTGCGGGCACATCTCCAGTAGGGGGCGTGCAGGAGGAGGCTGATCGATGTCTTTCTCTCTTGGATGTTTCTCACTCTCTATCCCTCCCCCTTCCTCTCTGTAAAAAATCAATAAAATGTATTTTTTTTAAAAGCACTACTTTGAATCTATATACAAACTTGGAGATAATGAACATCTTTACAATATTAAATCATGTGACCTTTGAACAAGGTAGTTATCCTTTAATTTAGGTCTTTATCTTTTCTTCATATTTTGTATTTTTAGTACACAGATTCCTTACATATTTTGTCAGATTGACCTGTAATTATTTCATATAGTTTGATACTATGGTGAATTGCACTTTAAATTTTTAATTTCAGATCATCAATTTCTAATATATAGGAATACAAGTAATTTTTATGAACCATAAATCTTGCAAGTTTGCTAAACTGATGTTACTTTTGGTCCTTTTTATTTTTGTAGACCCGTAAAATGTTCCACATAAACAATGGTATAAATTGGGAAGAAAGGTAGTTTTACTTCTTTCTTTTTATCTAGATGCCTTTTATTCATTTTTTCTGGCCTGATTGCAGCGTCTCAAACTCTTCAGTGTAACGCTGAATAGAATTGATTAAAAGTGAACGTCCTCATCTTATTCCTGACCGTAGAAAGAAAGCATCTGATCTGCCACCAGTAAGTGTGATGTTAATTGTAGGTTTTACACAGTTGCTCTTTATTAGGCTGAGAAAGAATCCTGATATTCCTTGTTTGTTAAGAGTTATTACCATTGAATAGATGCTGAATTTTATCCAAAAATTTTTTGCTATTTATTAATATGGCAAATCACATGGGAAACCAAAATGGCTTCCAGTGAAATCTTCAGAGGTTCATCTCATTGATTCACACACATCTGTTTGGGAATCAGTTACCAACAACTTCTGGCCATCTCGAATGTTCTGTGCTGTTCAGGTGCCTTGTGATTCTATTTGAAATGCCTCTGTAAATGCAGTCAGACAATAGGTAACAGGTTCCATTTTTTTCTTCCAAGTACGAATACACTGTTCATCTCATGGGCATTTATATACTGAGTAACCATGTCATGCCAGGCACCAGGCGAGACGATGAAAACAGCAATGACTGAGACTCGGTGACCACCTGTGAAAACTTCAGTCAAATGTGGGAGAGAAAAAAATCTGAGGCCCATCTTCAGTATGAGTCATGTGAACGTCACTGCTGGAGGGGTGTGCGTGGTACTTTGTGAGCTTTGAGACAGCAACAATCTGTTCTTGAGAAGGATGGGAAGGGTGGGAAGTGAGGGAAGTGTGCACAGAGAAGGTGGTGGTGAGCAGGATCTGAAAAGAAGAGTGAGGTTTCCCCAGGTGTTGAGTTGGGAGAACAGTAACACTGGCCTGACATTTAAATGTTCACGTGCTAATTCATGAGAAGGAACCACCGTGAACTTGGATTGACAATATCCAAGGCCCTAGGAAGGAGACTTCCGGTTTCACAGAAGTGATAAAACAGAACTGGACACAAGGAAGGTATGAATGGGACCCGCTAGCTCCAGGCCTAGAACCTTCCTGACTCATCACTGCCAAGGCTCCAGGCTCTGAATCCCCCTTCTGGGCAGTTCAGGCAAGAACAGAGAAGCGACAACAACTAAGGACTGAGACATCTGCATGCTGGAAAGGCAGAGACATGTGCATGCTGAAGCAATCAGAGACCGATTATACTATAGAGAATCAGTGTTGCTCCTTTGCTTTTGGCAAATCTGGAAAAGGAAATACAACTCCTATAGACTGGAAAGTTGGATACCAGTTTGTTAAAAAGGTTTTTCTTATGACACAGAGCGTACAGCTGAGAGCGAGGGGCTTTGCAGGAAATGAAGTTAGAGATATAAGCAAAAGCCAGATTAAGGCTCCATGTGCCAGACTAAGAAGTATGAAACTTCACTCCGCATGACTGAGAGCTTTTAGAGACTTTTAAATAAGAATTGGCACTTGTGTTCCAGAAAGATTACCTTGGCTTTAGTGCAGTTGGATGGATATGAAGGCAAAGACTCGAATAAATGAAATGAGACCGCTTGGGGTTGTTTCTATAATCCAGGGAAGGCGTAACTGGGAGCTAAAATAAGTCATAGAAATGTTGAAAGTAAAATGGTGCCTGATCCGATGTCTGGGCTGAGCGTGAAGAAATCATGGACGACCCTGAGTTTCCTGGACAAGATAACTCGATATAAGCCAGTGTCACTCACTGAACCAGGGGACACTCTGCTCAAGGGGATGTACAGGTGGACAAGACCAGGCCAGCTCCGCTGACTCGAGAGACCCATAAAGTGTCCATGCTGAGAAGTTCAGAAGCTCAGAGATGGACACATGTGACTGCCACTTGGGAAAGGACAGTGGATTGAAGTCAGAGATTGTGGAGAGATTGAATGAAGGGGTGGTGAGAACCATGGGTGAGGACAAAGTCATGAGGACATCATTGTGAGAAAACCAGCAGAGAAGAACCCACAGGGCGTGGTTCCCAGAAGACAAGGTTTGGAATTGTGGGAGTGGCTGAAAGGATCCAGGACAGCAGCCATGACAAGAAGGTTAGATACTTTGGGCACTGAGTGTTTTGTTGACCTTGGCTTGGAGGTTTAGCCAAACTCGGAGGATGTGAGAGCTGAATTCAAGTTCACTGAGGAGTGATCAGGAAGAGAAGAACAATGTGAGGTGAGGAAAGAGATGGAGCTGGGACAGGGTGCTGAGCTGCAGGAGAGGTGGGTGAAACGTTTTCTTTTTAAGATGGAAGAGGTGGATGTGCATTTTCAGATGTGTAGTGGATATTGTCAAATTCACCAGGAGCTTTATTAAGTAGAGTCAAGTCCTGGGTGTCTACTCCAGAACACAAGCAGGGGACTTCTCTTCATGTGGAATGAAAGCTGAGAAGGATGGCATTGCACTTGCAGATGAGTTTCACAGGGTAGGGGACATACACTGAGGAAGACCCAGCCTGACTTCCAAGTTCATCATCAGAGGAAAGTCTTCCAGTTTCCATTCACTTTATCCTGATCTTGTAAAGTAAGTATCACAGAATACCACAATAGTCTTTGTTATATATGAGAAACCCTTGTCAAGAATATCAAGTTGATGGAAGTAAGCAATAGTTTAGATATTTGAGGAAAGCAAAATTCTGCATCCAACATCAACCCAAACCAAGCATGCACATGTACATATGTACACACACAACCTTAAGACCTTGGCAGAAAGTACAAGAGCCATAAAGTCATAAGAACTACTGACTTGTATGAAAAATGAATTTGACCAAACTAATGCAGCTGTCAATCAGGCAGAGCCTTAGCCTGAGCTTTCTCCAAAACTCCTTCCTTAGCGGGGAATCAATAACCATCATAACGACAAAAATTTGTGAAGTTCATTCTAAAAAAAAAAAAAAAAAGAGTCTAGTAGAACCTTTCCTGAGCAGGAAGTGTGTCTTTTCAATTTCCTCATGCCCACATTAATTATTTTATGAATGTTTGCTCATTAAAGAATGAATCATTTGTAAAACTAGTCAGTCACTCTGCCAAGAAATGATACCGTCTATTTAGGTGAAGAAGTGACCATCTAGTTTAGAAATATGAGAACATAGGCAGGGAAAAGAAGGAGTGGGTGGGAGTTGACAGTGACTACAGCACTTCCGGTGTTGGGACAGGCTGAGTGAGATTACTTCCTCTCGTCTGATTTCCAAAGACTAGGAGGCAAGTTTGTTCCTCATTAATCCGGTAGGCACCGATGAGTGTGCATCCTTGTTCTGTGGGCGCTTTGAGGGGGTCCCAGGTGCCAGCGGGGATCCCTCAGGGAAAGGATTTAGCCACCTCTGCGGGAAAGTCTCCGTAAGGAATTATTCCTGACTCATAGTCTTATCAAGTGCAATTGATTTTTGTGTTTAATTATGAGAATGCTGGAAGGCATGCAAATGTTGGTGTTGGATAAAGACAGGCGAAGCTTGTTATTAATTGGATGCCAGGCCAAGTAGAAATAGTTTTCATTATCTTTCCTTCGGTTCATCTGTGCTTCTGCGCAAGATGTGATTATAATGAAATCTTGTCCCCTTGGAATATAAAGTTCCTTTCTCCATTACTCTTAGGACTTACGGAGCAGGGAACATCTTTTCAACAGTTCTCTTAGGCTGTGAGTCAGACACCATATTCTCTGGAAACTGTCTATCCCATTCCTGTAAGTCACATGGAAGGTTCCATTTCCAAAGCCAAGGTTAACTAAGCTGAGGGGAAACATCTAACACAACCTGGACAGATGCAAGTCTCTTCCTTAGAATGTGAGATTGTGACCAGGGATTTCAGTCCCCAAATGGCCCAGTACCTGGAACAGAGAAGCTTAAAAGCTCACAGCTCTGAGGCAGGTATCTCCTGCCATTTTCTCTAGATCTTAAGCTTCTCAGTCCTCAGAAAGAGGAAGTAGAAATGCAGTGAACAGCAGGCCTGTGAGAGAGGGATCCTACTCAACTTTTATTTACTGTTTTATAGGATCACGTCTCCTTCTGCCACAGACATGATCCTGAAGGTTTTACCTGCAATCTCAGTAACCCCAAAATAGAGACAAAACCCCCCCAATGCCACCCATCCGGCTACATAGTGTTTGCCAACGCTCCTGGCACAGATCGTCCTTAGAATCTGCAGAAAGCCTTGACACTTTAATATTGTTAAAACGATCATTAAAAGATACTACAAATATATGATTCCTTATGTATGAGGATATAATGTATATGTATATAATGCAAAAAAAAAAAAAAAAAAGACTGACAGAAGTGAGAATTCAGTGCCCGAATAGTTTCATTCTGAGGAGAAGAGGGAGCCTTCAGAGTTTTGACAGGATGTATTTGGCCTCAAAATGACTCCAAACTTTTTGACTGAATCTAATTTGGGCCTGAATGTCTTTTGAGCTGGGAAAATCAATGAACTCGACGGTGAAAATCAAATCGGTTGACTTCTAACCACTGTTAATCATATCAACCAAATGCACGGATTCCTTCACATGGAGAACTGATCATCTAGAGATGTTTAAGATCATTGAAATGCCCTAAATGTGTGCTGTGTGAGTCACCAAATCCAAGGAAGGAGTATATTCCTTTGCAGTGATGGCAAGCTCCTTACCTCAGAAAGCAGCTCATTTCCTTAAGTCATAAGACAACACACTGCCATCCAATAACATCTTTTAATGAACAGATCTGGAAACACTACCCAGTAAAGCCCATAGGTTTTTAAGAATTCAAGTAAAATATTTTCTCAAAATTATTTCAAAAGTAGAACGCAAAACCAGTAACTCTAATCACTCTGATTTCATGTGCACATATGCAAATATTTATTGATACCTTGCCTTCATAAAACTGCAGAATCTCTGTTTATGGATAAATGGGTCTCATGTCCCTTCTTCTTTTTGTGAAAGAGCCAATCAAAAATTAAACGTTAGTCATAACCAACAACTTCCAAAAAAATATGACAAAAATCTTTTAAAATATACTTTACAGCAAGAGTATCTTATTTAATGCGGGATAGAAATTCATTTTAACATGTTGGATATAATGAGAGAGTGGAGCCTCAAAAACTAAGAATGCCTGGTACTGAAGGGAGTTTTTAAAATTCTCTGAGACATTTTGTTCTTTGAGGATCAACAGCGTCCATACAAATTGGTGTGACCTTTAGAAGCCAGCACTGAGTGAGAAGACCGGAGGAAGCAGATTTCAGTCTGAGCCTCCTTTCCTTGCTGAGGGAAATGACCCCAAAGACCAAAAGCCCGAAGCAAGGGGACCTCAACTGTGTGGAGACTGGGGAGACCCCTCCTGGGATGAGAGGAGGCCCCGACAGGTGCCTGAGAATCTACTCCAATGCCTTACAGCTGCAGCTCAGGGTAAATCTAGCTCTCATGAAGGGGATTTCCTTCGTTATTATTTTTTTAACTGACCCACGAGAAAAATGCACTGATGCAGCTACTATTCAGTTATTGTACCTGCCATGTGCCAGATACTGCATATTATTTCTTCCCTCTTAAAATGTACAGTCTGAGAAGATACAGAGGAGAAGCAAGTGAACAAGTAATCCTGTAATTACATATTGTGAGGAGAATTTGAAAGGTAATAAACCCAGTGCCGAATAGAAAAATGATCAGAGTGCCGGGGAAAACATCTCCAAGGAATATATATATATATACATAAGTCTGCAAGTTGAGAAGCAGTTGGCCATATCAGGATGAAGAAGGGCCATCTGGCCTGGTCAGTTCGGCTCTAGGACCCAACGGAGGCCTGCATTGGCCGGGTCAGCAGGGGCCAAGTCATTGAGACACTGGCAAGAAATGTGAATTTTATTCTAAGTGCAGTGGGAGCCCAAATCTCTTTTTCATAGAGCCCGGCACATAGTTGCCACTCATTGACTATTTGTTGAATGATGAAAATAAATGCATGCCTTCAAATTATTATGTTTATTGTCCATACAATAGAAGAGATAAATGATGAAATCTATGCAAAAAAAAAAAAAAACTGACAGAAGTGAGAACTCCTGATGCACACGGTATGGTAGTGTGGGACATAACCTAATTAATGCATGAATGAGATCCCTTACTTCCCATTGATGAGCCCCCCACAAAGCGGCACTTGACCCTGTCTCAGAAGCCCACAAAGACGGGAGAAGACAGCACTGAATGTGGGTTACCATGTTGGACAGCACCCCAAAGCCCTAGCAGGGAGAAATTGGTATTCCAGAAGCAGGAAGGTAGACCGGAAGGCCCCCATGGTGGGAGGGCTATTCCTATTTCCTGAAATCCACTCCCCAGGCCTTTTTTAAACTCTGCCTCCATAGGTCATTCAGTTCTGACAGCAATGATGGCGGTAGGGATCCTTTGTCTACATGTTAGAGGTGTGGAACAAAGGCGTGGGAATGCAAAATCTATTTTACAGCAAGAGTATATTTGTCAGCTTCTTTCTGCACAGCTGATCTCCCCATGGCAGCAGAGAAAAGTAATGAATATCGGAAAAGTAATCAAGAGAGGATTATGGCAAAAAAAAAAAAAGGATGGCTGAGAGCAGGTTTGACAAGAGTAGGTATTTAATAAGGACTAACATGAATTGCTTGCTTATTATGTACCAGGGCCTGTTCTAAAGGGTTTGCTAAAAATCACTGTGAAATAAGTACTGTTGTTGGGTCCCTATTACTGGTGAGGACACTGAGGCAGAGACTAGGTAAGTACCTTTCGTTAAGGTCACACCGCTGGAAAAGTGTGGATCGGGAGTTAAGCACATAGTTTGTGTCATGATGGAACACTCCCTTTAGTTAGTACCCATAACAGCTCATCTATAGACACAGCTGTGACTGAGGAGAGCTTGTTCATTTAGATTTCAGTCAACTCCCACCATTCACACTCAAGTCAAACCTAAGAGAATACTTACTGATTCAAAAAACCTATTTCAAAACACTTTGATTAAAAGGGTGCGAAGCAGCTTAGTATTCCCACGTCTTGGTCCAATCCATCTGCCCGCAGCTCCAGCCAAGAAATAGATCTTTAGAGGTATTAACCTCCTCTAACCTAAATACATTCCAAATTCTATGCCATTTATTTCATCAGAGATCAGCGAGAAAATGGCCTTCGCCTCAGCAATGGGAACATTAGTAACCTCTGGTTTACATTTAGATTGAGATTTTTATAAAAATAAAGTATAATTGCTCCATGAGGGTGAATAATTCAAGTATTTTTGTTAATAAATATTTTACCTGAACTGTTCTTAGAAACATAAACTGAATAACAAGAGGTTGTGAAGGGCAGAGGATGCCCATCTCAACAAGAAAGGTTTAGCCGAGACTGGTTTGCTCAGTGGATAGAGCATCGGCCTGCGGACTGAAGGGTCCCGGGTTCGATTCCGGTCAAGGGCATGTACCTTGCTTACAGGCACATCTCCACTGTGGGGCGTGCAGGAAGCGGCTGATCGATGTCTCTCTCTCATCAATGTTTCTGACTTTTTGTCTCTCTCCCTTCCTCTCTGTGAAAAGTCAATAAAATATATTAAAAAAAAAAGAAGACAGGTTTAGAAGTCTATGCCCCGGGAAATGGACAAGCCCCCTTTTCTCTCATAAATGACCATATTCCTAGTATCTTGGGCCACAGAATTGACAGAACATTAACCATAATCACCAGGATTCCAGAGCAAAGGGGAGAAATAATACCCGAGATGTGGGAAGGTGTGAGGGAGAGAAGAGAACTGTGTTGAAAGTCCAGAGAGTAAAATCCTGGTAACAGCTGTGCAACAAGCAAGCACATGACCTTGATCCTGCCCTGCAGCCCCACCCTCCACCTCATCCTGAGACACCGTGTCTCTCTGAGAAGTAAGGATTTACACCAGAAGAACTCTGAGAATTATTCCAAATATAATATCCTCTGCACCTGTATGTCAGCATTATACGGTGGAAGCAGACCAGAGGGACAGCCCTAGGGAGAAGCGATGATGGAAATAAATGCACGCCTCTGAATTATTATGTTTATTGTCCTTACAATAGAGGAGATAAATGATGAAATCTATGCAAAAAAAAAAAAACTGACAGAAACGAGAACTCCTGGATGCACACAGTATGGTAGTGTGGGACATAACCTAAGAAGCCCTTTCTTTCTCTGTCCTTGACCTACACATTTTTAAAAAATATATTTTATTGATTTTTTTTTACAGAGAGGAAGGGAGAGGGATAGAGAGTTAGAAACATCGATGAGAGAGACATCGATCAGCTGCCTCCTGCACACTTCCCACTGGGGATGTGCCTGCAACCAAAGTACATGCCCTTGATCGGAATCGAACCTGGGACCTTTCAATCCTCAGACCAGTGCTCTATCCACTGAGCCAAACCGGTTTGGGCTTGACCTACACCTTTGGAGCAAGCCTCTGTGCACTGCCACTTGCCAGCCTGAATGGGTAACTCAGTGATTGCCAGCTAACTTTCTGTTCTGCTTTGCACTCTTCCCTGAGTCACGTGAACTTGTTAGATGTAAACCAAACAGAATGTTTGGATCGGCACAGCTCCATCCATGCAGTTTTTCATGGTTTCTATCTGCCTTCAATCCCCACCCCTGTTTCTATACATAGCTTCACCAAACCATTGCCTGGTTATAGACTAAATTTTGCCCATTTCTTAAAGTTCTAGAACGGCCAAGATTTGATGCAAACATTCCTAATACAGGATACTTAAAATAAGCAGGACATACAGGTCTCTGCCTCTCTCACACTGCAGAAACTCAGTCTAGTCTCTCTATTTTGTCTAAAACAAAGAAAATGCAATCTCTCTTAGAAAGAAAGAGAACTTGTTATAGTTAATGGAACAGAATAGAAAACAATGGGGTTTCTACCTGTATCATCTGAGACAAGCAGGGACCCCATGTCTTGGTTGGCACTGCTGACCTCCCCAGATGCTTCCTCTGAGCCACGGCGGAGCCACCCACAGCTGGCTGCCCGCATCCGGGACAGACCCCAGAGCTGGTGTCAGAGTGACAGCCATTGTTTCACAGAAGCTCAGAAAACAGTGGCAGTTGTATCTCTAAAAGAAAAGAAGTGCTTTATCTTATGATTTAACATTGTCGCTGCCATCTACAACTTCTCATCTGTAAAAAGAGAACTAACACAGGCTTTGAATGATATGATCAGATTAAACTAATCACGTAGGTACAAGGCCATACATATGCACCCAAGGCTGCCATTCAATAGCAGTTGCAGATACCTTTGAATCCCTATTCTGTAAAACATACAAGTTTCAGAAAGCCAGTAAAATACTCACTTTCTTTAGGGCTTTCAAATCCAGTAAGTATAGTAATCACTCCCTTCCCTAAAACAGATTCTAAAATCTGCTGTAAAGAGAATACTGGCCAGGTTGATCCAGTCATAAGGACAATATCAGATGTGTCACTCAGTTACAGCTTTTGAATTGTATAAAATTGTTTCCCTTGGCAGGCTCCGAGAATTCTAGAAGACGTTATATGAGAACATACTCTGTTCCATAAGAATGGCACGTGGCGGATGCTCAAACAATGCTAGTTGTCCCTCTGACCGTGTTTCCTGACTGTATCTCCTCTTCTCACCCCGTCTCCAGCACAGAGACATTTGGTACCTTGTGCCTGTCCCCAAGGGTCAGAATGCTTCATCTGTCCTGCCTCTAAGCACAAGGCCATAAATCTGGTCAATTAAATGATTTCTCTCCTCGATTCTCTGACACAATTTGGAGCCACCTCATCTTTTCCATCGTGTCCCTTTCACTCTAAAAAATGCTCTCAGTTGACCATCCTAATGACAAGTTAATGAGGAGCCTTGTCCTCTGTCTCACTGGTACCCCGAGGGCAAAGCCTACAGATGTTTGTTGACTGAAATAAGAAAAGCACTTTGCTAACCCATCGAAGATGAGGCAGGCACTTCTGCCTGTGTTTTCACTTCCCCTTCACTCTTCTCTGAATGGAACAACTTCTCCAAGACTTTATTTATTTGGGGCCTATTCATAGTGACCCCCTTGCTCTTCAATAATGGATGGGCTTTACAATATAGTTGATAGCAACAGAGTGATACAAGGAGTGGAGAAAACCTGAACAGCGTGGCGTGCGAAGTAAAAGCTGTATTAATGACTACATAAACCTCACTAATGGGGCTCATCGGCCTTTTCACAGCAAAATTATTAACTTCCTCTGTCACTGGAGCCCATCAATCCCTGCCATCTGATTGGTCCAACTGCTTATTCAAGACCGGCACTAAGTTTTTTTATGGGAATTAATGCCGTGGTCAGGTTGTGCTGGGAGACACAAGAAGAGAACGCAGAGCGTGGCAAGACTCGGCGGCCGCAGAGACGGTTTGGCTCAGTGGATAGAGCATCGGCCTGAGATTGAAAGGTCCCAGGTTCGATTCTGGTCAAGGGCATGTACCTTGGTTGCGGGCACATCTCCAGTAGGGGGCGTGCAGGAGGCGGCTGATATGTGTCTCTCTCTCGTCGATGTTTCTGACTCTCTATCCCTCTCCCTTCCTCTCTGTGAAAAATCAATAAAATACATTTAAAAAAAAAAAAGACACGGCCGCCACCACCTAAATTAATTGGCTTTGATTGCTTCCTCACGAAGGAAATTATATTTTTGAAAGCCCAGTGGCCTATTTCATCGCTTCTAAAGGGTTCAGGAGGGCACTTTGCTGCGGGAGAGCTACCCTTCAATGAAGGGTCAAGTAGAGACTCAATCAAGTCAAGAATTAATTCCAGGTAATTTCATCAACATAAGCATCAACCGTATTGGTTAAATATCTGAATTCAAAGTATCAGAACATTGTTGTCATTAAATCTCAAAATGGCCTTCTCACTTGGTTTAACATTCAGGGTTCTCATCTGGGAGGGATTGATGCTGTACCTAGAACCGCTGGCATCTAATTGTCAGAAGCAGACATGCTACTAAGAAGGCCCCTACACCAAAGAATTATTGAGTCCAGATGTCAATAGCTTTTGTGTTGAGAAACCCTGGTCTTTACTAACAAATAGAGTTTTAGAGAGGGAATGATTCGCTTCTTCATTCCATAACCATTTTCTCAGAGACCAAGCAGCCAAAGTTTCTCCTCGATCCTGACATCAGAGATCTGCACAGCTCCGAGAAATCCTATTCTGGCAGCTGGATGGAGCAGAGCCTGAAAGCCTCTTGTAATAATTACAATTATAAAACCCGAAACGTGCTATTAAGAGTCCCCTTACAAAAGATGGAATGAGGAATTGAGCAAAAAAGATATAGTCAACCAATCAGAACATTAAACCCACAGAGGTAGACACACCCTGAATCACATCACCTCTCGTCCCAGGAGCTAATGGACTGGAACTTTTGTGTTTGAGGAACGAGGAACAATTTTGTCTTGTGAAGCATACATATCGATGTTTTATGTGTCCAGGAAATATAAATTACCCAAAAAGAACAAGTGAAACCCCCAAAATGAAAATGAATAGAAACAAGTGTATATGACATACGTAACAGTTTATCCAACTAGTAATAAAACTCACAGATAAAATATACAGTTTAGGTGATTTTGAAAAACAGATCTCTGAACTCTACATACTCAGTGGGATATGTTATAAGAGCAAAAAAATTTTAAAAAACTTAAACAGTTACCGGTCATTTCACTTCTGTTAGTAGAAAATACCAGTATTTTTATGTTAAAATAAATTCTTTGATTTGCAGATAGAAGTTGCCCAGGAAATAAAAAAATATATGTTGTAAGATACAGACATTTAGACAATTTATTAATACTATTAGGAATCAAATTTTCAGTATAAGAAAATACAAACAAAATATAAAATAAAATAAAAAATTAAGATGAACTTGAAGTGGGAATATCAATATAAACACATGATCTTTTGACAACCCACTAGCGATAAGGGCAAAGATATTATTTTGTCACGTTCAGCTCTGGAGCCATCAACTATAAGCAAAAAAATGAGGTGCATGATCTAAGCTGGGGCCCCCAAGAGGGGGGATGTCTGGTGGGAGTTAAACTCACAAAGAGAGGCTGTTGGAAGAGGCAGGGGCAGAGGGAGACACCCTTGTTTTACTGCTCACTCAGCCCCTCAGCCCCCCAATAGTCCCTCCTACTGATGGAACTTCCCTGCAAGCCAGCTGGTAAGGAAGCTGGGGGAATGGATTCCCTGTGACACTGACCGCATCAGAGCAAAAGAGGGTTCCAGAAGGGACAGGATGAGCTCAATGACACCCACAGAGAAAGCAGACAGAGTGACTGAAAGTATAAAAACAAATGTGGCCCCTTCGTTCCAACCCTGACACCAACTCCTTACGCTGGAAATGAGAATAAAAGGGGAAATAATTATAAGTGTTTATCCTATTTTCATAGGAGAATCCGTGGCTTATCCCCAGCTGTAAAGCTCTTATTTACAAAAGAATGTCAACTAATAAAGAAGAAAATCGGTAACGTCTATCAATTACCATTTTGCCACATTCCATGAATATCTGATCCAGACAAGAATCATGGGTAAATGTTAAAGTCATTAACTCCGGTGTTAAAGAAGAGAATTTCCGCGTGGTGCCAAAACATCACAGCACAGAATAACTGCCATGTGCATGAGGGAAAAAAGTTCTTGACCGTGGGTTGATACCAGTGTTACAATAACATTATAATTACATGATAATCACAACCGTAACCAAGGAATCACACTCAGCATCGCTGATAACAGCACAGAGTGACTCTGTGGTCCTTGAAATGATGTGATGAGAAGTAGAAAACATCAACCTTGAAATATTATTGCCAAAAATGTTATACCTGAATCCTCAAACATTTAGGCATAATATATAATTAACATGAAATACCGGGACAATCAGGAAAATCCAGAAAATGGGATTTTCTAGTTGACAACTCCATTCTAAAAAAAAAAAAAAAAAAATGGGACCTTAATAAATGAAAAGAGACAAAAGAGATGTAACAATTCAATAAAAAGCATGAACCTAAGCATGGCCATTCTTTCACATCCAAGGGCATATTCTAGACTTTTTGAATCCTGGTTTTCAAAAAGTGAATGGATAATGTTTATTCCATGGGTGAGATCATAGTCCTTTGGTTATATAAAATAGTATCTTCTAGAGAGATTATACTGAAACATATAGGGATAAATCATCAGAATGTCTGCAACATGCTTTTAGATCCACAAATGCATATATGTTTACATACATATATGTATGTTTACATGCACATATCTGTGTGTGTGAGGCAAATAGTAAATAAACAGTATGTGTATAACTATTCATTGTAAGGTTTTTTTCAGTGTTTTTTTTTTTAATTTAAAGCTGTCATAGTAAAATTTTGCAACAAAATACAGCATATTAATGAACACTTATAAAGAACAGTGTAAACCCTAGGATATAGCCAGGCATTTATAACTATCATAATATTTTTTTAATTACTGGTGAGGAAGCCAACACTCAGAATGTGAGTTTACTTGCCTAAATTACACAGTAAATAGCTTTCTTGGCAGGCCAATCACCAATGGGAAAACTGCTTTTTATATTATCTGCACATTAACATGTGAAAATGCTTCCCTGCATTAGTTTCCCCTTCTAGAGACTTGTCAGTAAACAACAGTGAGATTTTTTTTCTGAGCAGAAATAAAACAAAAAACTTCTGCCTTCCTTTGTGGCTGGAGAAACTCACTGGTAAATTGTGATGACATGAAATATTAATTTTTCTGGGGACTAGTTTTATGACTCTAGAAATCGCAAAGAGTAAAATACAATTAATTTAGGATGCATACAATAATAAAAAATAATGCTGGCCATTCTTTCACATCCAAGGGCATATTCTAGACTTTATATTTTTGTATGTTTAGCTATCTCATACAATTCCACTCCTAAGAGATTCTCAATAAATATTTAATAAGTGTCTGAACAGTGTGACTTGTGTAATGAGTTTGCTAAGCCAAACTACCTATCTCTCTATCTATTTATTTATTTGGCACCTGATAGCATAGGCAGTGATGGATGTCGCATGGATCTTCTGCCTCGCCTGCATCCTGACCAGCTCTAGCAGCCTGAAGGTACCCAACTCTCTGCGGCCTTCACAGGGGTGGAGGCAGGGATGGGGACCCTCTGTCTGACGCAGGGACAGCCCCAAAGCTTCCCCTGGCTCTCTCACTTGCCCCTGTCCAGATTTTCCTGTTCATAACTTCATATCTTAGGAGAGAAGTTTACGGTTACTTCAGTGCAGGTGTTTTTCTGACGAGCTGTTAATTCCATGGCGCTGAGAGATTAGAAAATAACTCCCTGGATGTTTTCTTCAAACAGCATCGGTAATTGATAGCCTCAGTCATGCCTGCCAGCCTGTGACTGTCAGCTTTTCAAAGGGAAATCCGAGCAAGTGTGTGAATTAATTTGGCCTCGTCAACAGGTATTGGGATTGGCAGCAGCATCGAAAAGCCACCAGAAAAACAAAATTTACTGTTATTCTTATTTCCTAAGTTCCAGACTATATTGCCAATACGCCAGGGCACCCTGATTACCCATCAGCTTATTATTTCTTATTGCCAAAACCGGTGTGGCTCAGTGGATAGAGAGTCAGCCTGCGGACCGAAAGGTCCCAGGCTCGATTCCGATCAAGGGCATGTACCTTGGTTGCAGGCACATCCCCAGTAGGAGGTGTGCAAGAGGCAGCTGATCAATGTCTCTCATCAATGTTTTTAACTCTCTATCCTTCTCCCTTCCTCTCTGTAAAAAAATCAATAAAATATATTTTAAAAAAAGAAAAAATATTGCGTATCACCTAAACTTTCAGAGTTTATCTAATATCCTCTAGAATACAGGCTTGCAACTTTATGAAGAATCTAAATGACTACAATTAAATTGCAATCATGTCTTGATTCACTCACTGAATCCGTAATGAGTGCGCTCTCATTATTATCACGGGGACTGGAGAGAGAGGATCGAGTGAACGGGGCTCATGGTTAGTTTCTCAGGACCCCGAGCAAGCCGCTCCCCCCTCCAGTGCCTCAGTTTACCCATTCATAAAACAGGGGTGATGGTTGCCCTGGTAACACTCAGGATTCTCAAGAACCTGTTTTAAAAATGTTCCTGTGAATTATAACACACAATGTCAAAGGCTGCTGGGATTGGTACTGAAAGGCGGTGCAATTGATGTTGAATTTGAACATGTCAGTGTATCAAAGACTTGTTTTCCATTCTGGGTTCGCTAATGCCCGGCTCCCTCTAAAAATAACAGGCGATTTTAGAAAATTGAGAGAGGGGAACATTTGCATGGCTTCCTGTCAGTAAGACCATTTACGTGCATAAAAGACATGCCATTTGCATCTGACAAATCCCTGAAAAATCACTGTAACTAACTACGCTCAGCAAAGAGCAAACGCCCCTAGAAATGCACCGTGTCAACAGGCTCTCCCGGAAAAAGAAATACCTTTATTCTATCAGGTACAGTCCGAGAGAGTTCATAGATCTCCCAGAAATTCTTAAATGTTTTCAAAGGCAAATTATTATCACCTTCTGATCTATAACAAACGTTGTACATATGGTGATGACTCCTCGCATTGCATCTCCAACCCAGATGTCAGGGTGAAACTTAATCTGGTGAGATTAATGGAGATTAAACTCCATTCATCAAACAGCCAATTGGACATTCTATGCTCAACATATACATAAACCCGTTTATCAGCCTCCAATCAAACTGGTCTTCTCATTTCTTCCCATGGTCATGTCTGGTTTTCTTTGCACAAACCAGAACTTAGTCCGTGGATTGAGACTCCGCTATCTGCCATCCAAGGATCTGACTGCCATTTAAACTCAAAACACCCCTCTTTCATACCTCTTGTGTGTCCGCTCTGTATCGAATTCTAACTGCAATAAAAGCAACTTTACCCCACCGTTTCCACACTCCAGTACGCAGCAGGCAAAGAAAGAGGAGAGAGCAGAAAAATGGAAATGAATCTGGGAACATTTTTGCTTTGTCATGGGGCTAAGAATTAATGCGTGGCACGTCTAAAATGTGACTGTTTTTCTGGTGAGGAGAGGAGAGACTGAGATTGAATGCAAACCCGGAATCAGCACTTCTTAGCTTAAGACCTTGAGAAGGTCCTTTATCATATCTGATCGCATGTGTGATGTATACATCATCATAGCTACCCTTCTTCCTTGCGCGGTTATAATGAGACTAATGGTGAGGTGTTTGCATGTAAAGAAGCAATGTGGCCGAAACCGGTTTGGCTCAGTGGACAGAGCATTGGCTTGTGGACTGAAAGGTCCCAGGTTCGATTCTGGTCAAGGGCATGTACCTTGGTTGCGGGCACACCTCCAGTAGGGCGTGTGTAAGAAGCAGCTGATTGATGTCTCTCTCTCATCTATGTTTCTAACTCTCTATCCCTCTCCCTTCCTCTCTGTAAAAAAAATCAATAAAATATATTTTTTAAAAAAAGAAGCAAAGTGTGTTGTGCAGTGTTAGGTCAGATGAATGCTGGGTAGTGTTCTATTCATTCACAATTGTGGTGGGCAGACCAACGAATCCCTACAAATGTCCATGTCCTAATCTCCGGAAACCATGGATACGGCACCTTCTTCTGCTCGGCCATTAGTAAAGAGTCTTGTGTCCTCTAGACATGCACTACAAGGAGTGCTTTCTTTTTTTAAATATAGTTTATTAATTTTTTTACAGAGAGGAAGGGAGAAGGATAGAGAGTTAGAAACATCGATGAGAGAGAGACATCGATCAGCTGCCTCCTGCACACCTCCTAATGGGGATGTGCCCGCAACCAAGGTACATGCCCTTGACTAGAATCGAACCTTGGACCTCTCAGTCCCCAGGCTGATGCTCTATCCACAGAGCCAAACCGTTTTCGGCAAGGTGTGCTTTCTCTGGCCTCCTGCTTGCCTGCAGTATTTTCCTATTTCCTAGGAGAAGTCTGAGGAGAAGAACCTAATAGCTGAAAACTCCTTTGTGTCTAAGGCCCAGGAGCCTTACACCATCCACACTCAGACCTCAATCGTCCATTACCCACATTAGCTGCATTTCTCTTTCCCCCGGAAGTGGAGGGTGTGTCTTCCTCCTTTGCTTTGCATAGGTCAGTCATTTCCTGTATGCCATCTGTCTTAGATAGGCCTGCCTGTGGTCAGATTTGAGGCTCATTGCGTGCTCTGCCACCTCACCACTCTGAATTTAGTAACAATTATTTTTTATACGATCTGTCCTTTCTTGTTGTTGTTATAGTGAGGGCAATACTTTTTTCTACATTCTATTTTCCACGAGGAAGTGTAAGGCCACTATTTTCTTAACACAATGAAAACAGTGTGTATTTGTATAGGTACTAATCAAACCAATCTAGAAACCAATGAGAATTTTAGTCGTAACAAATGAAATCGTCTTAAATATTTCCAGAAATTATAACGTGTCCAAGACAAATACAGAATTATGAGGGAGAGTCAAAATCCATTTCTGCTATTAAACAGTTTACAGTCCATTGGGAGGGCTTAGGATGATAGGATAGATGTTCAACAGCCAGTGTCAGATTTGTTCTGCTGTTCCCCTCTATCAACTTTGAACCATAACAATAGTGTGTTTTCTGCTATTAAGAGCTGGCTTGGTGCCTGACTTCGTGGAAACTCAGCCAGTCCTCTCTCAGAGGCATTAAGAAGCTTATAGAGAGCCTAGAACTATCTCACCACAGGTGTCTCGTCTTAATAAATCACTACAAAAACTGACCACACAAATCATTAGGAGTAGATGAAGAGAAATTATAACGAAACCCGGCTCAACAACAAAATTAAAATGATACTGTTTGACTCTTATTGGTCTTCCTTTATGGTATTTGAGTGTATTTTCAGCAAGTAATTTCTGCTTTTCTTTGACCACGTCAAGGTAGTGAAAAATATTAAAAAAGTAGGTGCAACAATTCACCATAGCTAAGACTTGGAAACAGTCAAAGTGCCCATCAGAAGCTGAGTGGATTAAAAAACTGTGGTACATCTACACAATGGAATACTACGCTGCTGTAAAAAAGAAGGAACTCGTACCATTTTCAATAGTGTGGGTGGAACCGAAGAGCATTATGCTAAGTGAAATAAGCCAGTTAGAGGAATATAAATATCACATGATCTCACTCATATGTGGACTATAATGAACAACATAAACTGGTGAACTAAAATAGATCCAGAGACAGAGAAGCATCGAATAGATTATCCAAGCTCAGGGGGAAGGTGAGGCGAGTTTGGGGTGAGGGGAGAGATCAATCAAAGGACTTGTATGCATGTATGTAAGCATAACCCATGGACACAGTCAATAGAGGGGAGAGAGGGCACATAACTCATGGACACAGTCAGTAGAGGGGGTGAGGGCACATAACCCATGGATACAGTCAGTAGGGGGTGTTGGTTAGAATGATCAGGGAGAAGTCAATGGGAGAAAAGAATTCATATGTAATAACTTTAAACAATAGAGAATTTAAACATAGAAAGCCTGACAATGACTTTCATATAGACATAGTTAAAAATAAAAATAAAATAAAAAGAAGATGGGAACAAGGAAAGTGTGTGAGGTCATAAGTGCCCAAGGGATAGTTTCCATTTAAATATGTGGGGAAATAAGCCAAAACCGGTTTGGTTCAGTGGATAGAGCGTTGGCCTGTGGACTGAAAGGTCCCAGGTTCGATTCCAGAACCATGCCTGGTTGCGGGCATGTCCCCATTAGGGGGCGTGAAAGAGGCAGCTGATGGATGTCTCTCTCTCATCAATGTTTCTAACTCTGTCCCTCTCTCTTCCTCTCTGTAAAAAAATTATTTATACACACACACACACACACACACACACACACACACACACACATATACACATATATATACACACATACAGTATATATATGTGGGGAAATAAAGATCTTCAAAATTCTCTGCAAGGCCGATCTTAATCTTGGGGTACATAATACGGTGTAAGGACACGCTTGGCTTTTGAAAAAGAGAACAGAAGATAATAGAATCCACCAGATGTTCAGATAAATCGCTGAGGCCCCACCACAGTTTAACTAAGCACCACCCTATCATCTGTGTGAGTGTGATTTAAGATGGAGAGCGCAGTCGGACTGGCAAATACACTTGCTCAAGACCTTCTCCATTGTGATTCCATTAATATCTCTTGGACTCTAGCCAGACAGAAACATCTGGTACAGATTATGTATTTTCAGAGATAAACTTACAGATGTTCAGAGTTGTTTTTCAGCAAATGTATCTATGAAATATGAAAATAAAAAAAATGTAATGCCAAAAATGAGTCCAAGAAAGATATACTATAAAATTATTTTCTTTTTCATATTTTAATATAATAAGATCTATTTATTCATATGGTAAAGTAACAAATAAATCCATATGATGAAGGATGAGAGAACATTGAAAATATGTTGCCCAGTTCCTTGTACTCTCAGGCGAACTTTGAACTCAATGTTCTTTATATCTATTTGTGATTTCAAAGTATTATTTCTGGAGCTATAGACTTTTGTTTAAATATGGCTCTCTATGTAAAGATGAAAATATCAGTATTTAATCTTATTTATAATCCAATTTTTATTTGTTATTAATTTATAATTGCCAGTTATTTCACAGTTAAAAGTAATACACTTAACCCTAGGTCTCTTCGTTCATTAAAACAATAGCTGTTGGATTGTATCTAATACCTCACCACTGCATAAAACAAGGAAAGGAATATTCTCTACTCCTTCCCAACCTTAGTCTAACTTAATGGCTGTTGTCAGCCCTAATATTATTTCAACTTTCTTATATTTATCACATCAGAACTGTACTTTATGATTATGATTAAGATATCCAAGCATCATCTATAAAAGAAGAATAAAATTGAAAACCAAGCAAAATAAATTAAAATATTATAATTTTTCAGCATAATATATTGCACATTTAGTAGTGATTGATTCCTACAGAAGAAAATGTAAGCCTATCTCTCAACTCATGACAAAGTAATGCATTTCAGATTTCAAGGACAATGTATTCTTTTTTTCCTTGACTACATTAATTGATCAAATACATGATGCAATTATGTTTCCTTCATTACTGCATAATGATTTTCTTGGATAGTGTCCTAGGATAATATTTACATTTATTATCATATATTTTTAATTATGGTTATTCAAGATGTTCATTGATCTGTTTACTGAGCCGGAGATTGCCAGAGGGAGTGCAGAACTCAGTTTAAAATAAGAGTTAGTGTTTTATTTTTTCCTTCAAAGAGAGGCTCATAAGCTTATTTTGGGGAAAACGGTTGTGAAAATATTCATACAAAAAAAGAATCCTTAGTGGAATTCTATGCTGCAATAAAAAGGAAGGAATTCTTACCATTTGCAGCAACCTGGATGGAACTGGAGAGCCTTACGCTAAGTGAAATAAGCCAGTCCATAAAGGAGAAGCACCACATGATCTCACTCATGTATAAACAATAAAGAACATTTTAAACTGATGAACAAATAAATACAGAGGCAGTAAAGCATCAAACAGACTGTCAAAATGCAGCAGGAAGGTTAGGGAGAGGTGGGATAGATAAGAGATCAACCGAAGGACTTGTCTGCATGCAGATAAGCACAACCAATGAAGGCAAGGCACTGGGGGGTTAGGCTATGCCTGGGAGGGGGGTGGGGCAATGGGAAGATATGTATACATGTAATACATTAATAAAAATTTTTTAAAAAAGAAAAAAGAATCCTTGGTATATTGAGAGTGGAAAAACTTATTAATAAATAGGACTGAAATGACAGCTCCAAAATAAGGCCCTCACATAGACATGGACTCAAGAAAACGCATAAAATTTACAAAACACAGTGGAAGAGCCAATGATGTGGTAGACGGGAATATGCGTGGCAATGAGACTGGGAGGGGAAGAGAGTGTTGGCCACATAACAAGGAACCATGACAGGAAACAGGTCCCAGTAACACAGTGTGGGGACACCAAGACCAGGTTTGACGAATTGTATCAGCCACAACCCGGGCCAACATCCAATGGTGAGAGGAAGAGTGAAATCCACGCCACTGGTGAAGGGATTGGCTGACTCCTGAACACAAAACATCTTTCCACTCCACTTTCTTCAGAAAAGAAAAATCTGTGTGGGTATGGAGATCAACAGCTGAAGACTTTGCTAGGTCCCATATGTGTCGTGCGTGTGTGTGTGTGTGTGTGTGTGTGTGTGTGTGTGTGTGAGAGAGAGAGAGAGAGAGAGAGAGAGAGAGAGAGAGAGAGAGAGAGAGAGGAGCTACCCACTGACAGTCTTGGAAAATAAATAGTGCATTAACAGTAGCAAATCTTGAACTGTGCTGTATTTAAAAAAAATGGAAAGGCTAACTAGAAACATATACATTTTCTAAGGGTCTTTGAGGTCCTAGTTCATGTTGGTCCCCTGTATATATGTGACAATAAATTACCAGCCTGTATTTAGTTCAGCAAAGTCCAAACACACAAGCTAAGGAGAAAGAAGTTGGGCCACTGCTTACTACTAGCGGGTTTTCGGGTGAATGTGAGGGAGAGGAAAGCTGCAGTTCCTGGAAAGGGTGGTGTCTGTGAAAGACCACGGAGCGTAAGCTGGATCCGGTAGGAAGCAAACCCTGGAAGAGGCTGAGAGATGAGGGAAAGGCATGAGATTTTGCACCACAATTTTGAAAAAGTCACAGAATTCAGTTAGCTGGTGAGGAACATCATTGAGGCCCAAGGAAAGGCAGGATATCCTAGTTACAGAACAGCTGGTTACACACAGCCTCCTGGAATCTGAATAACTCCTAGAATGCCATCTTCCAAGAAGGCATGACTGAAGTGGGCGAACAGAAAACGCGAGTGGAACCCATAAGGTCAAAGCTTGGAATGGCCTTCAGCGTGGATATGAAAATGACTCCTCTTCATGGCTTGGGCAGCACACATGTCAGAGGAGAAAGGAAGATGAATGGTTCTCTGAGGTTATTCCAAGGGCACAGGGCATCTACGCAAGGTCACGGCCACCTGGGAGAATGCAGCCATTTCAGAACTGCAAGCACCGTGGGCCAGAGGGCGGCGAGGGAGAGGAAGGGCAGCGGGGAGGATGAGGCTGCAGAGTCTTGGACTCACGTTTCCTCACAAAGAACCTGGGAAGGCGAATTCATTTCCCAAAAGATAAATAGTCAAATATTGAGATGTTTACAAACATATCTGTCTAACCTTGGCGGGTTAAGATAGCAGTTCCATGACAACCGACACTCTGGTTATCTCTGAATCGAAAAAGTAAGAGGACTTTACCACAGTCCTTATTACAGTTTCCAAATTGTTCTCACTCTCCAGAAAGCTTGCAGAACTAGAGATGTGATGGGGAGGTGAATGGAAAGTGAACAAAGATGTTTGTAGCAGGAAAAAATAATAATAAAAGAGCTGCTGGAGGAGAGAGGCAGAGCTGGTCCATAATTAATATGAACATCAATCTTTTTGAAACGTTCAGAGGAAAGCCTATTCTTGCAGAAAGAATTTGATTCGCTGGCTCTTAAAATAGCCCGGGAGGGAGGAGAAAGGGGCATTGGAACGGAAGAGGTTTGTGGAAACAATAGTGCCTGCTTTCTTCCCTTAATTCCTTTGGTGAGCAAGGTTGTGGGGAAGTGGGGGGAGTGCATTAAATACTGGATCGCACTGCTCCTGGCCCACACTCACTGGGTGAAGCAGTTCCTAGTTTGACAGTGGAGATACCCTAAAGAATGGGAAGGTCCTTGCTTTATACTGTAATTTCTACTGTAAATAAAGTCACATTCATTCCACAAGTATTTTAGCCTACTGTGTGTTCTTCCCTCATCATGCATTCTAGAAACACCCCTAGAAAACGACCACAGTGTTTCTTATTAGAGCAGTATGACCTCTTACATAATAAAGCTGTGTAATTCCTTTCTTCGAGAATCTTCTATGGGACAGGCATGCCCTTTCTTTTTTTAAATTTTTTATTGATTTTTTACAGAGAGGAAGGGACAAGGATAGAAAGTTAGAAACATCCATGAGAGAGAGACATCAATCAGCTGCCTCCTGCACGCCCCCTACAGGGGATGTGTCCACAACTAAGGAACATGCCCTTGACTGGAATCGAACCTGGGACCTTTCAGTCCGCAGACCGATGCTCTATCCACTGAGCCAAACGCGTTTCGGCACAGGCATGCCCTTTCAACTTTCCATTTCTCTCAGTTCTTACATCAGCCCTGTGTGGTAGACATACCCCATTTGGAGAGAGACAGACAATACATTTTAGATGTTCCTGCATTTTCCGGCGTATAAGAGGACTTTTTAACCCAGGACAATCTTCTCAAAAGTCGGGTTTCGTCTTATACGCCAGGTGTCATGTTATATGGCGAGTATATCCCAAACTCTGTATTTTAACTGGAAAGGTTGGGGGTCGTCTTATACACCCAGTCATCTTATACGCTGGGTGTCATCTTATAGGGCGGGTATATCCCAAACTCTATATTTTAACTGGAAAAGTTGGGGGTCGTCTTATACACCCAGTTGTCTTATACGCCGGAAAATCTGGTAAGTTGTTGTCTCTGTGCCTGCTTTCCCTCTGACCTTTCTAGCACTGCACACTACTTTCTGAGCACAAGTCCCTGTGCTCATTGGCACTTTCTTAGAAACGTCTGGAAAGCACCTGAAAGACTGTTCCCTGTTGCAGCTCAGATCTCCATGAGATCAGGGGTCAGACCCCAAACCTCAGGTGTGCACATCAGATCCATGCCTTCATCTGCATTCACACCTGGAAGCTCATCTCTGCCGGAAAGAACCCAGAGCAGAGCAGAGACTTGCATTCTTTGCTAATGCACGAAGAGGGTCAGTCCCGCAGACACAGGGCCAATATGGCCTGGTGATCCTAGTTCATGCATTCACTCAATCAACATGCAGTGACTGAGCGCTGTTGTTGGGCCATATTCTGAATATCTAAATCAGTAAAACAGCATTCCTGCCCTCCAAGAGCTCACAGACCAGTGAGGGCAAAGCTCTGAGGACAATTGATTATAAGGCACCAAGGGCAAAGCTAGCCTTATGCCAACTTCAAGGAGATGACAAAGGAAGAGAATGCAAAGATGAACAGTACATGGCAGTATTCACCAGGGATTCTATGGGCCACGCTAGGTCTTACATTCACTGTCTTCAGAGACATTTCGTTTTAACTTATCCCAAGTATATGGCACTAGGGCCCTGAAGATAATTCATTTCTGCAGCCATAAATGAATCCAGGATCAAAGAAAAATAAATTTTGAGAACTCACTTCCCAATGTGTCTAATTGATAATTTTATAATAAAAATGTGCCTCTACGAAAAAATGTGACTATAAGATCGTAATATACTGGTGTGTTGATTGCTGGTTTCCAGACATCAGTCTTTTCTTTCCAGATTTCTGAAGATAATTTTTATCTAAAGACACATTTTACCCGTTGGTTGTATTCACTATGAACAGCAGAAATGCTGGGAATAAGTAAGACAGCCTGACTCTTTGCTTCATGAAAATATGAAATCTGGCAGCAAGCTGCAGTTAATGATGGTTCAGAGGCTCAACGAGATTCCCGCAACCTCTGCTTCTCCTTCCGGTCTGCTAAGAGCGCTATGTTCAGTGGCTGTGGCTGTGACAGGAGAGTGAGCTGATGTGTGTCCGGGCAGGAGGAAGGGGATGGCAGAGGGAGAGGAGCACGAGCTGAGCCCGCCTTTCTCCTAAAGAGCTTTCTGGAAGCCCCACCCAGTAACCTCTGTTTACATTTCCAAGACCAAACATGTCACTGGAAAATGCAGATGATAGATGATAGACAGATAGACAGATAGATAGATACAGTAGATAGATGATAGATAGATAGATAGATAGATAGATAGATAGATAGATAGATAGATATAGATAGATAGGTAGATAGATAGATAGATGATAGATAGATATAGTAGATAGACTGATAGATGATAGAGACAATAGATATATGATAGATGATAGATAGATGCAGTAGATAGATGATAGATAGATAGACAGATAGATAGATACAGTAGATAGATGATAGATAGATAGATAGATAGATAGATAGATACAGTAGATAGATGACAGATTGATAGATGATAGATGCAGTAGATAGATGATAGATAGATGATAGATGATAGATAGATGAGAGACAGATAGATACAGTAGATAGATGATAGATAGATTGATAGATTATAGAAACAGTAGATAGATGATAGATGATAGATACGATAGATAGATGATAGACAGATAGATGATAGATACAGTAGATAGATAATAGATAGATAGATAGATAGATACATAGATAGATACATAGATAGATAGATATAATAGGTAGATGATAGATAGAAGATAGATAGATGATAGATTTTTATTTTTTATTGGTCACTGTCACTTCTCCCTCTTATGGTTCTGTTAGTAAGGAAGAAAAGAAGAATAACTATGGAAGACACAAATATTAGACTCAGCCACAATCACCAACAACATTTATTTTCAGAAAACAGTGTTGCTTTCGTGTTTTATGAAAACTCTTCTAAATCACTCTCTATTAATAAATTCAAGTGCATCAGGAAGAGAAACAAGTTAGTGTGTTCAGCTCCACCCCCAAAAACAAATACCTGCAAACAGGAAATTAAGGAATTGCTGATTCATTTGTACCATCTGGTTCGATTTACAAACTTGCACTGTTTTAATTCTAGTAATTAAATTTATAAACTCGCACTGTTTAAATTCTAGTGACTGCATAATAACTTTATGCTAATATGTTTAAGCAGTGGTTCATAGACCATGTGTCTTTCTTATAAGAGAAATGCAGTGTCAAAAATAAATTTTTCTGCTTTGTATCTTGAGTCTTAGGGAGAGAGAAAATATAGCATGAAGCAAAAATATAATCTGATTTCTGGTTGCAATTCCCGCTAGCCAAGCAGTTTATTCATTCAATATAGTACCTTCCTAGAAGAAGAAGCTGGTATCTGTGTGTATATGCAAATGTTTTCAGTTTAAGGAAGGAAGTTTGTATAGTGGCAATGGACAAGAGCAGGTTTGAGCTGGATGATTAGATACGGTATTTTTCTGCAAAATGAGGCCCTAACATTTCTTTTATTGTGGTGCTGTGAGAGTTAAAATACAGTACTTAATATATGTCAAGTGCCCATCCCAGTATGCAAGAAATGTCCCATCAAGAGATGATATCATTATTACTAGCTGGCCATTTAAAGACACATGTGTACTTATTTTTCTCACATTCATTTCAATATCAGCTGAGACATAGGAGAGGCAATTACTTTAAAGTATGAGGCAGAAACTAGTGAAACAGGCCCTGTTTCTACAGTGGTATTTATTAATACATCTTAAAATGTCAAGTGATTTGTCTCCTTGCCCAGAATACATTTAACTCGGAAAATAATAAATTCAATAGGTAGGACTGCCAAGATATTAAATGAATGACATGGGACTAAATTGATGTGCCAAATATTTTCACAACATTCAATGTGTTCCTTGAAAAAAGAATTGAAACATTTATAAAACTGTCTCCTGTCAAGCTATCTAAAGCATGTTTTTACTTCCTGTTACATCTTTCTAGTAAAAAAAAATGAGAGAGAGAGAGAGAGAGAAGATATTCATGAATAAAACTAATAAGAACATATCATAAAAAAGAAAAAATATAAATTACAATTGGAGAATAATAAAAGAATACTTGAAAAAATGAGCCAATCTTACATATTCTTAAAAGGAAATTAAATATCATAAAGGTATCAATTTTCCATAGTTAGAATCCACTAGATTCAACAAAAATACAAATATAGTATTTTTCTTACTAGTGATGTAAGAAGTTGTATAATTAATCTAAAATATATATTTTGAAATAAATGAGAAAGAAGTCATTCTCTACCAGAATCCACAAACTATAAAGTTGTGATAACAGACCTGGTCAATCAAGAAAGATACTCTTCACATGTTTAAAATTCAGTTATGCATTTTAATAAATCAATCCAAGAGAAAAGCTGAGGTAAATACATCCTACCTATAGACTAGAAAGGATTTAGACAGTTTTATGACATTCCTACCATTATTAGTTTTCAATAGGGGGTCTGTAGGTGAAACTACTTTACCAAGTTCAAGGACAGTTGCTAGCACAGTAGGACAGTTTAGTTGGCCCTCTTGGGTTTCTGTTTAATGCTCTTTCCTCCATAACTTGATTGTACAACCAGGACTTTTCCTCTTCAAACAGAGAAGTATTGGGGAAGGAAACAGAACCAGTAGCATCACACTTTATGAATCAGTGGAGACAAAGTTTGTATTTAAGTAAACTTACTTAAATGAATACTTCAATAAAATATGCAAAACCTATTTATTCAATCTGCACTTGTTTGCTCAGCAAATTCTTATTCATTAACTACTATATGAAGATAGAAGGCGCAAGATACATAGAGAGAATGTCATCCCTGCCCTCATTGAGTTTTCAACTTATGGACTCAGACTCAACAATGAGACTGACATAGCCCGATCTGCCACTCTGGGGACTGGCCCGCTGTAGACCATTCTGATGACCTAAAATTTTATCTGCAGAATGAGAATTTATAAAAATATTCTGAGAGAAACTCTTTTCATGTGATCAGCCTCTGGAGATGATTCCTCAATTTCTACTTAGGAACCTTTGCCCCTTAACAAACACAGATCCAAACCAGCCTTCAAACTCGAGATCATCACCATTACAATGGACAGAAAGCTGTCTCCAGTGACTTTCATTCAATGGAATCAATCTGAAGGGAAAAAAAGATCTTCAGGAAAAATAAAGTAGAAAGTGTTAGGAAACTCTGAGAAATAGCGAGTACTTTGAAGACTGCCAAATAGAGGTCCAAATATGTATACATATCCAACTTCCAAGAGCTTTCATCAAAGAACTGGTACTTGGTCTCTGCCAAGCAGCCAGTAAAGAAAACTCAGAGAACGTGATGTCAGACAACTTACCTATGATCCCTGTCCTGGTCACTGTGTTTCACAGTTTCCATGGACATGTAAGGCCACTGTCCCCATCAGTCAGTCCAGACATGCGCTAACCTTGGCTCATCCAGTCACTAAAACCAAGGAGGAGGTGGGAAAGTCAGCTGCAGACCAAGGCTGACATGGACTGTGAATATTGCCACACTGTTCCGCATCGCAGCAGACGGGAGAGAGAAAAGGGAGACAAGAATGAAGCATCAGCCAATAACATAAAAGGCCACTGGGGACAAGGCACTGCCGGTTCTCTCAGCGGGTCCTCTGCCCTGAGCATCTCAACCATTTTCCTGACGGCAGAGGCTAACCCAGAGGAAGGTGGATGTGTGCCTGCTGTTTATAATGACAGCATCACGTGTGTGTGTGTGTGTGTGTGTGTGTGTGTGTGTGTATTGGGAGAGTGCTGGGGGCACATCTGTGCGTATAACTGTGTCTCTGTGTGTGCATTTCAAAGTACAACTGTGCAAAACCACAACTCAGTACCTGAAACAGGTTATCGCTATAACCACTTTAATAGCAAGAAAAACTCAAAACACACACACCTATTCGCCTCAGATTTAAGCTTGGGATTCCTCACTCTAGACCAGCGATTCTCAACCTGTGGGTCGCGAACAGCTAGCAGGGTCTCCTAAGACCATCAGAAAACACAGATATTTACATTAAGATTCATAACAGTAGCAAATGACAGTGATGAAGTAGCGACAACAATAATTTTATGGTTGGGGGTCACCACACATAAAGAACTGTATTAAAGGGTTGTGGCATTAGGAAGGTTGAGAACCCCCGCTCTAGACCCTAGTTTTATGACTTCCTCCGCCTACCTGCTGTTTTGGGGGACCCAGAGCATTCACCCCCTGGAATAGGGGCTTTGTTCTTCCCTTTTCCTCCCTCCGGTCTCCCCACCACCTGGGCTTTTCAGAACCTGGAGCATTTGAGGAGAGCTGCCAGGACACCTGGATTGACTGGTAAAATGCAGACTTCCTCTCGGTCCTCCCTGCAGGCTTTACCAGCTATTTCCCTGCTTCTCCGGAAGTCAAACCTGGCACAATCCAGTTTGAACCATCCATATCCTCAAGCCTCTCTCTGACACAGATGCTGCCCTGAAGCCCTATGATCCCTGGTCCTTTTCTTATTGATTTTTTACAGAGATGAAGGGAGAGGGATAGAGAGTTAGAAACATCGATGAGAGAGAAACATCGATCAGCTGCCTCCTGCACGACCCCTACTGGGGATGTGCCCCCAACCAAGGTACATGCTCCCGACCGGAATCGAACCTGGGACCCTTCAGTCCGCAGGCCGACGCTCTATCCACTGAGCCAAACCGGTTAGGGCCCCTGGTCCTTTTAATAAAAAAAAAAAAAAATCCCAATCTCTAACAAGGTCATGCAGACTCAGCCGCACCTGCGAAGAGAAAGTGAGAAGAGTGGTAACAAATTGCTCCAGGTTGGTGGCCGAAAGCAGAATTATTATTGACAGGAAATCATTCAATTATGCCTCCAGGTAAGCCTGAAACATTCAGCCTTTCTCTAATGTTTCTCGCTGTGATAGTAAATTGACTGCAAATGGTGATTTTTAATAGATGACATGATCCGCCGTTCAGCCAACACTCAGCTCCTCAGCTCAGATGCCCTCTCCCATTGCTCGTTTGCTATTTTAATGCCGTAGAGACAGATCTCGAATGGCACAGCATTAAAATAGCAAAGAGGCAATGCAAGAGGGCATCTGAGCTGAGGAGCTGAGCTTTGGCTGAATGGCTCATCATGTATGTCATCTATTAAAAATCACCATTTGCACAGAAACCGGTTTGGCTCAGTGGATAGAGCATCGGCCTGTGGACTGAAGGGTCCCAGGTTTGATTCCGATCAAGGGCACATACCTTGGTTGTGGGCACATCCCTAGTACAGGGTGTGCAGGATGCAACTGATCTATGTTTCTGATCAAGGGCACACATACCTTGGTTGCAGGTACATCCCCAGTGGAGGGCGTGCAAGAGGCGGCTGATCTAAGTCTCTCTCTTATTGATGTTTCTAGCTCTCTATCCCTCTCCCTTCCTCTCTGTAAAAAAATCAATAAAATATATATTTAAAAAAATAAAAATAAAATAAAGAACATATTTTGGTCATTTTATTTTCAAGTGTCAGGAAGTTTTCATCTTAAGCTTTTTTATGGGGGACTCAGGTCAGGGAGAGTTGTTTTCTGCTCCTCTGATAAGAGGGGTACAAATATTCTGTTACTTCTTTTTGAAAAAAAATACATATATTTTATTGATTTTTTACAGAGAGGAAGGGAGAGAGATAGAAAGTCAGAAACATCGATGAGAGAGAGACATCGATCAGCCGCCTCCTGCTCGCCCCACAGTGGAGATGTGCCCGAAACCAAGGTACATGCCCCCAACCTGGGATTTTTCAGTCCACAGGCCGGCGCTCTATCCACTGAGCCAAACCGGTCTCAGCTATTCTGTTACTTCTGTGCAGAAGCTTCTCTGCCCTCTGGAACTGCAGCTGCCATTCCCCTCGCTGCCAGCAGAGCAGGCTCACGCTCTCGGAGCTTCCACGGCCTTCCCCAGGCCTCTGCAATGCGGCAGAAGCTGCTTCTGAGACGGACCGCCTCTGGCCGGTCCCATTCTCCCCGGCCTGCCGGGCTGCGCTCTGCAGAAACACTGCTGATGTTGATGCTGATGCTGATGCTGATGCTGATGCTTCGTTGCTAAGCGCTCTGGAAATCTGTGCAACGAAGTCTTCGGTCTCGCCACAGGGGAAAAGCCTTCGAAAGCTTTATGTTCTCTCTCGAACTCAAACACCAGCCTTTGGAGGCCGGAGCCAAGGCTAGACTCTGGGATGGCACATTGACTCTTTGCGGGAAAAGGACAAAAAGAGCCGGAGAGAAATGTGAAAACTCGTTCTGCATCCTCACCTTGGAAAAGCAAACCTGGCTCTCCTCTCAGTCAGACAGAGCTGAGATACTGCACTTCATACTCTCCCGGGGTCTAAGTTAGGAACAGGCAGGATCTGCCTGTAGATCAAGTGGCAGGGGTTTGGAAATCTGATGGGTTTACGTTTGGATGGAAGCTCTATCGCTTAGCAACGCCGTGACCTTGAGCGCGCCGCTTCATCTCTCCGAGCCAAGGACTCTGTGGAGCAATAAGGGACTGATCCACCTTCCAGGGACACTTTGAAGGCTCCAGGAGGCTCCCCGGATGCGGTGGCAGGGATCCACACAGCGGCCTCTGCGTTGTGCTTATCAAAGAGCCACCTACAGCCAAAACTGGTGTGGCTCAGTGAATAGAGTGTCGGCCTGTGGACTGAAAGGTCCCAGGTTCGATTCCGGTCAAGGACATGTGTCTTGGTTGCGGGCACATCCCCAGTGAGGGTGTGCAGGAGACGGCTGATCCATGTCTCTCTCTCATCGATGTTTCTAACTCTCTATCTCTCTCCCTTCCTCTCTGTAGAAAATCAATAAAATATATTTAAAGAGCCACCTTCAGGCTCAGCTGAGGTGGCAGAGACAGCAGCATGTAAACATATCGTGTGCAGCCACTCAGATAAGTGGCTTTAGACGTGGTGTTTAAACCAATTTAAAGACTAACTATATGTCTAAGTATAAACACAGTAGTTGCAGATAATCAGTCAGTGGGGAACAGTAATTAGCGAATTCCTGAACCATGCAGGGCCGATCAAAGAACAATGATCTGTTGGTTCAGAAAGCCCTCTACCGTATTTTCCGGTGTATAAGACGACTTTTTAACCTAGGAAAATCTTCTCCAAAGTCGGGGGTCATCTTATACGCCGGGTGTCATCTTCTAGGGCGAGTATATCCCAAACTCTATATTTTAACTGGAAAAGTTGGGGGTCGTCTTATATGCCAGAAAATACGGTAGTTAAGTGACAGTATTGGCGACAGTGGCCCTTGTGTGAACAGAAGCACTTTCAGGTGTCAGCTGGGCCAAGCCAGGCCCCCACTGGGGTGAGGCCCGGCCTTCAGCCTCAGTTTACCAGCAGATGCAAAACAGGATCGCAGCCTGAATCAGGATGTGCGGTGAGAACCCTGCACTCTGCTGAGCTTCTCCATGTGAGTCCCGGGCGTGTGAACTTTTGAGTGTCTCTGGTATAAGAACCTTCTAGTATGCATTCTGTTCCAACAGCATTTAGCAACCAAACAGCATGGCTCAAAAGGTTTTTCCCACATCCTGTCTTTCTTTAGATATGTAATATATACTTCCTTTCCTGGGGACATGAAGGATTAGGGGTTCTTTCAGAAATGTTCAGAGATTTTTCTAACCCTCTTATGACTGGACTTCATCTATTTTCCTATTTGTGAAGTTCCAGTAAATTCTATACAAGCACATAAAATATTAAATAAAATTAATGCCAGAGAAGTGATATTGGAAAGGATTTATGCATCCCTGTATTCATAGCAGCACAATTTGCAATAGCTACAATTTGGAAACAGCCTAGGTGCCTGTCAGCAGATGACTGGATCAGAAAACTATGGTACATCTACACCATGGAATTCTATGCTGCCATAAAAAAAAAAGGAATTCTTACCATTAGCAGCAACCTGGATGGAACTGGAGAGCCTTATGCTAAGTGAAATAAGCCAGTCAATGAAAGAAAAATACCACATGATCTCACTCATTTATGGATAATAAAGAGCATTATAAACTGATGAACAAAAAGATAGATACAGAGGCAGTCAAGCATCAAACAGACTGTCCAATGACAGCGGGAAGGTGAGGGAGAGGTGAGGGAGATAAAAGATCAACCAGAGGACCAGTGTGCATGCATATATAAGCATCACCAATGAACACAAGACACTGCGGGGTTAGGGTATGCATGAGAGTGGGGAGTGGGGGCAATGGAAGATATGTATACATGTAATACATTCATAAAAATTAAAATAAATTAATGGCAGAGAAGCGGATAAGAATCTATTCTCTCATTCCCTCATTTCCAATTATCACAGAATTTTCTGTTAATCAATTACCAAGTATTTACCAAGCACCAGGGCTAGGAAAGATAAGATTCCACCAACACCTTTCTCCTCTGATTTTACAATCCAGGAAAAGACAAAACAAATGCAAGAATAAGATAACACTGAAAGAGTTATTCGTGAAAAAAAAATGACTGAAATAATTATAACAACAACAACATCCATTCACTGAGTGCTTCCTATAAATCAGGGACCCTATTAGATATTCTTATAAATTGTATCTAATCCTTTCAACTGCAATGCAAGAGAGAAATCAAATCCTTGTGTTACAAGAAACAGAAGGTCAGAGAGATTAAGAAATTTGTTCACATTCATTTGACTGGGGTTCAAACCTTGGGTTATCAAGTTCTAACGGCATTGCTTTTTAGAATTAGGATAATGACCCAAATTTCCAGTGTTCCGAATCAATGGCCAGGTCATGTTGTCCACGCTGACCAGGGAGATGAGGGTGACCTCTCGGTAAAGTGCATGAGGCCAGCAAGACATGGACATCTTCACTCTAAACTATGAATCCTTGAGTCAACACCTATTTAATACAACAGCTGATCATTACTCAGCAACTTTCTGTCCTCTTCCTCACCTTCCTGCCTTCCCTTCTTCCCAGCCTCCTTCTCCCTTCCTTCTTCTCCTTCAGCCTCCTCCTTTTTCTTCTTCCTCCTCCTCCTCCTCTCCCTTGTCCTCCTCCCCCTCAACCCCCGTTTCTCTCCATCATTCAAAGGAGCCTCAAAACCGAATATATTTATTTAAATGAATGATTCTTAGAAATGCTGGGTCCATGGTCCCCATCAAATATGTGCTACTTTCTCATTCTGCTCTGCGTTTTCACAGCGAACTCCATGCCTTAAATGCCACTCGTCCCCACCTCCCATAAGTAAGGCTCATTTATGACCTGTGAAAGCATAGCTTTGTATGTGAAACCCTTCCCAAATACACCCAGGCCAAGTTCATCCTACCTTCACTGTGCTCTCACACTCCTGCAACTTTGCTCCAGCAAAACACTACATTGAGGGTAGAAACTATTTTTAATGTATTTTTTAATTAACCCAAGGAATTAGTCCTGGGTTAGAAGCTTAAAAAATACATTAAAAATATTAAATGTGCCCTTGACCCAGAATCAAATCCAAAAGCCTAGTTGGATGGAAGATGGGCAGATGGATATAGTTGTGCCTCAGTCTTTAGAAGCCCCATAAGGCCCCACAGTACAGACACATTCTCTTCTTACTGGCTCAGTCACCCAGTCAGTCACCTACAGGCCTGGGGAGATGACCAAAGGACACTGTCAATCAGAAACCCCCAAGAAACACGAAGGACCATAGACATTATTATACTTAAGCAAAGTATTTCATGGATGTGAATATGGATGGAAGGCTTTTGCCATTAGCAAATACTACCGTATTTTCTGGCATATAAGACAACTTTTTAACCCAGGAAAATCTTCTCAAAAATTGGGGTCATCTTATATGTGGGGTGTCATATTAGAGGGTGAGTATATCCCAAACTCTCTATTTTAACTGGAAAAGTTGGGGTCGTCCTATATGCCAGAAAATACGGTAGATTTCCTACAGGTTTTCTTGATAGAATTCCTTAGGAAGCCAGCATGTTTTCAAACATCGCTGCTTCTCTCTGTGAATTTCAATATAAGAGCTCCTAGCCTTTATTTGACATTGTCCCCGTAAATAAATAAATACATAAATAAATAGGCCTTAGTCCATTTTTCAGAGCTCACAATTCAGTGACTGCAGGAAGGAGTCTGGAGAGATCAGAAGAAACCGCTGATATCCACAAAGGTTGGGGAGCCAGAGATGGGGGTGGAGTGAATTCTGGATACCCCTCTGTCATGGTGATGAAACCCACTGAGCTAAGTTGTTCTGGGAACTACATGATATACGATGTTTGAACAGGGCTGGTTCAAGCTTTCATCAATATAAAAAAATTAAAGGCTGGCGAAACAAACAGAGGGAGTCACCATCCTATTTTCTTGGAATGGCCAACCTCACCAAGAGTCCATGACATGTGTGAAGAGAGAGAACCAGCCGAGACCGGTTTGGCTCAGTGGATAGAGCATCGGCCTGCGGACTGAAGGGTCCCAGGTTCCATTCCGGTCAAGGGCATGTACCTTGGTTGCGGGCACATCCCCAGTAGGGGGCATGCAGGAGGCAGCTGATCGATGTCTCTCTCTCATCGATCTTTCTCTCTATCCCTCTCCCTTCCTCTTTGTGAAAAATCAATAAAATATATTTTTAAAAAACTAAAAATAAAACAAAAAGAGAGAGAACCAAGGCTTATAAAGAATCCTGACATCGGGCCCCCGGGACCAGCGCAGCCACAACCATATTTTAATCTCTGCATCAGTTCAGGATTGGTTCCTGCAGACTTTGCCCCCTCTTCCAAATAAATCTCCAAGACTCCGTCAACCTCGTTTTTAATGCCAACCCAAGCTTCCAAGGCCATTGGTATTATCTACAGCACAAGCTTAGATTAAGCAATTTATAGGCAGGAGGGAAGGTCTAATTTGCACAGTACTGATGGCAGTCAAATGAAAGATGAGCTGGGAAGCTTCAGCTGACTCTGTGAGATAGCTCGCCTGTTTTATTTCCTTTAAGACGTAAACAAAAATAAATAAAAGCTCAGTGATTTCATTGTCTGCAGACAACTCTTTGCCCTTCGCACAAAGCCCTGCCTAACCCGGCTCCAACCTGACATTTCAGCCTTAACCCTGCAAGGTGTTCACGGACAGAATGGTATGCCTTTTATGTGCCTACTTCATTCATTCATTCATTCATTTACTCATTCATTCATTCACTCTTTCTTTCTTTCATTCACAAATTAGTCCCAGAGGAATGCATCAGAGACAATATACCTCACGAGGCAACTACAGTGGTACCTCGAGATACGAGGTTAATTCGTTCCGTAACCTTGAAGCATGGGAAACTATGAGACGCTCGAGTCGAGGTAAACTGGTGGGTCGTGTGCAGCCGGCCGATCCTTGCTATGACTCCTATCTCAATTGTTGCTCGTCTTTCAAAGCAAAAATTGCTCACTCAACAGCTCATATTTCAAAAATCTCGTATGTTAGGGCACTCGTATCTCGAGGTACCACTGTACTAGAAACATATGGTAAGTGCATCTCTCCCCAGTTTCTACCAGTTGATATTCTCTCCCTCTTTTCCAAATGGTATTTATCCCTGGAAGGCTTGTCTAATTCTCCAGTGGAGTACAATTGTCCCCCCCACCTGCTCTATGCCTTCTCTCTGACATTTCACAGCTGCCATTTATTAAGCGCGGTGTGAGGGTGCCAGACAAGTGCTATAGGCAGATCATTAGATTTAATTTTCAAAATAACACTCTGAGGTAGACACAGTCATAAACCCAGGTCTGCAGATGAGGAAAGAGGCTGGAGAGACTCTGCCCACTGTCACTCAGCTCTATGTCAGTGGTTCTCAACCTGTGGGTCGCGACCCCTGTGGGGGTTGAACGACCCTTTCATAGGAGTCACCTAAGACTATTGGAAAACACCTGGTTTTAGAAACCAACAGACTGCTCCTCGGTGTAGCAAAGTGTAGCAATGTAGTTTACTGTTGTCATATGAAGACTGTTACCCATGCTACACCACAATTCAAGACAAAATTTCGTTTATTTGTAATTAGAAATAAATATTTCACAAAATATAATTACATATTGTTTTTGTGATTAATCCCTATGCTTTAATGATGTTCAATTTGTAACAACGAAAATACATCCTGCCTATCAGATGTTTACATGACAGTTCATAACAGTAGCAAGATTACAGCTATGAAGTAGCAATGGGAATAATTTTACGGTTGGGGGTCACCAGCACATGAGGAGCTGTCTTAAAGGGGCGCGGCATTAGGAAGGTTGAGAACCGCTGCTCTAAGTGATCAAGCCAGGTTTCAAACCCATGCTGTCTGGGTACTTCCTCATTGGAGCTTTCTGCCCCCAAACTTGAGCACAGCAATTTGCCCTGTCTCATCCCTCCTCCCTCGCTCTAGACCTGAGCCTGGGGGTTTCCTGAAGGTAAGGTTTATGTCTCATTCATCTCTCAGACTTCCTGCCTCTCCAATCCTACCTACCTGCTAACATGTCCCCGTGGACCTAGACACTGAGCCAATATTTGTTGGATTTAATTGCATCCCACGGATGCCCCATTTAAATGCTGTGCTCTGCCCTTGAACCATGTCGATGACCTTTAGAGCTCTTACAGCGCACTGGCTCACTCTGTGCTTCAATATTTTAGCAGTTTCATTTGCATAGACTCCGGGGATTTTATGTCTCCAGATATTTTATCGTGATGGAAAGCTCGCAGGGTTTGCTTTTATGCATGCGGCTGCTGTTATGAAAGGCGGGGAGGAGATTGGACGTGTCCGGGGTGTTGACAAACATTTCAGAGGAGAGATGGGTCTGCTAAAAAGCCTGCTGGCTTTTGCCGGGAGGGCACAGCTCGGAAGGGCTCTGCGCAGAGATCTCTGCAGACTCCTCTGGCTCAGGGGCAGGTGCTGGGAGACGGTCTCTGTTGCCACCATCAGAAAGCCCAGGCTGCGAGACCCACGCTGAAATCAGAGCCACGTTTGCCTCCTAACAGCTCCCAGCACAAATGATTTACAGGAGGTATTTGCTAGAAGTTGTAAGTCCAAATTCAGGAGAGTTATGCCGCAACTGGTGTGGCTCAGTGGATAGAGCATCAGCCTGCGGACTGAAGGAACCCAGGTTGAATTAAGGTCAAGGGCATGTATCTTGGTTGCAGGCACATCCCCAGTGTGGGGCATGCAGGAGGTGGCTGATCAATGTTTCTCTCTCATCAATGTTTCTGACTTTCTATCCCTCTCCCTTCCTCTCTGTAAAAGATCAACAGAATATATTTGAATGAATGAATGAATGAATAAATAAATTCAGGAGAGTTATTTGACCATTCATACTGTATGATAACTCCTGATCTCCAGTTCCGGCTTTCCCTGACACAGAACAAGTGCGGCTCCCAAAACTCTATGGTCCACCTGGACTTCAGGAACTACGTCCATGGAAGAAGATAGGAGTGAGTGCTCAGTGCTGAGGGCCTAAGATATAAGCAGAATCGTGTAAAATAGAGCCTTTCTCCAAACACAGGAGCTTCCTGGATCACTGGAATGAAATTCCTTTTTTAAAAATATATATTTTATTGATTTGTTACAGAGAGTAACAAAGAGGGATAGAGAGTTAGAAACATCGATGGGAGAGAAACATTGATCAGCTGCCTCTTGCACACCCCCTACTGGGAATGTGCCCACAACCAAGGTACATGCTCTTGACCGGAATCGAACCTGGGACCCTTCAGTCTGCAGACCGATGCTCTATCCACTGAGCCAAACCAGTCAGGGCTGGAATTAAATTCTTATCTGGTGATTGGCTTTTGGACAAGCAATATGAATAGATGAGCAGTAACAGCATGAACACTGAGTTTAAACCATGTCACCTTTGCCATCATACCCATCAGGACACTGCCTTTCAGTTTCCAGCATCAAAGTCTTAGCTCTTCACTTCTGCCAAGAAGTGGGCTCTCAGACACTATGGTAAGATCTGTGAGGGAAACAAAGCTGAACTCATTAAGACAGGACAGTGTGGCCCTAGCCGGTGTGGCTCAGTGGATAGAGCGTCAGCCTGGTGACTGAAGGGTCCCAGGTTCAATTCCAGTCAAGGGCACATGCCCGAATTGCGGGCTCGATCCCCAGAGGGGGCATGCAGGAGGCAGCCAATCCATGTGCCTCTCTTACCTGGAAGCTTTTCTCTGTCTTTCGCTCTCCCTTCCACTCTCTCTAAAAGTCAATGGAAAAATATCCTCGGGTGAGGATTATTTAAAAATGGATTTTTTTCAAAAGAGACTTACTGTTCAAGAAAACAAACAAAAAAGACAGGGAAGTGTGATGAAAACTCACCCAGAAGAAAATGTCTAATATTAGGAAAATGGATGAGTACATTTTGTTACGCTCAGACACCAGAACGTTGCATAACATCGAAATAAATGAACCGCTGCTTCACCAACACAAAGAAATCTGAGGCAAAACGCTGACTGAACCAAGTGATAAACAAAAGAGTGCATATTCAATGATTCTATTTATGTGAAACTCAAGAGAAGGTAAAACTAATCTAAGTTTGCAATTGAAAAACTCTGTTATTTCATATTTCAATGTTTTGCACTATTATCTCATGCCTCTTGTTTACCTGCTCATCGTTCAGGCCTTAGCTCTGTGAGGACATTCATAAAATCCTTCCTTACCCCCTGCACGAGTATTTCTGGAAACTGCTTACCGAAAACTAGTAAGAGGTTTCCTTATACAAGAAGGATTAGCTATCTGAGAAAATGGATTTTTTAAAAAGAGACTTACTGTTCCTTACATACTCTCTTGCTGTATGGCTTACCCATTTAAAGTAGAATTTAGGGAAAGTAAAAGTTAGCTGTCTGACCTACCAGGTTACCATATGTTAGGATTAAAACGGGGGAGGGGGAGGGATAGAAACTCACTAAGCACCCTAAAAGCTTTCCTCCTCCCACTTATCCCAACCCAGAATCCAGTTTGCTTTTGCATTTTCTTTTTTTTTATTCTGTTAATCCTCAGCTGAGGATATTTTTTTCCATTGATTTTCAGAGAGAGTGGAAGGGAGGGAGAAAGAGAGAAAGAAACATCAATGTGAGAAAGACACACTGGTTGCCTCCTGCATGCTCTCTGACCAGGGCCAGGGATAGAATCTGCAACCCAGGTATGTGCCCTTGACCCAGAATCAAATCCAAAACCCTTCAGTACATAGGTCCATGCACCAGGGCCAGTTCTTTTGTTTTGTTTTGTTTTTGTTTTTTTCTTAAGGCATTGCAAAAAGCTCAATGAAGCCAGCAATAATAAGTAAGAAGGAGTTATTTTAAAAATGTTGTGAGCTGGCCACAGTAAGGTTCTTATATCAATTTATGAACCTTAATAGAAGGTTATTAAAATAGAAGTCGCAAAGCAGACTTCAGTGATTACCCAAGTCCAACCAGTATGGCTCAAAGTTCCCCAGACCGAGACTCTTGGGTTTCTCATGTCTATACTGCAGGATAAGGCATCCTTCTGTGATGAACTATCCATCCGTTCATCTGGACTTCAAACCAACGCCCGAGTTCATGTTAGATCCAGTTACTCATTCTTAGGTATCTACTGTAGAAAAATCTTTAAGCATGTGCACCAGGAAATATGTTTTTTAAAAAGTTAATACTAGCCCACCAGGTGTGTAGCTCAGTGGTTGAATGTTGACCTGTAAACCAAGAGGTCATGGTTCAATTCCTGGTCAGGGCATATGCCCAGGTTGTGGGCTCAATCCCCATGGGGGCATACAGAAGGTAGCCAGTCGATGATTCTCTCTCATCATTGATGTTTCTAACTCTCTCTCCCTTTCCCTTCCTCTATCTAAAATCAATTTTTAAAAAGAAAAGTTAATACTAGGGCTATATAACGGTCCCTTAAAATGCATATGTTGAAGTTCTAATCTCCAAGACCTCAGAATGTGACCTTCCTTGGAAATAGAGTGGTTGTAGATGTAATTCTCTAAGTTAAGAAGAGGTCATACGAGAACAAATAGACCCCTAAACCAGAATGACTGGTAACCTGATAAAAAGAATGCCATGTGAGGAGACAGACATGCGCACAGGGAAAACTCTCGGGAAATACTGGAGTTAAGCTTCCACAAACCATGGAACTGCTAGATTTGGGAGAGAGGCCTGGGACATATTCTTCCCTAGCACCTGAAGATGGCCCTGGAAACACCTTGACTTTGAAGTTCTGGCCTCTAGAACTGTGAGATGATGAATCCCTATTGTTCTGAGCTGCCCAGTTGTGCTGCCTTATTATGACCAACCTAGTGAACCAATACAGGTTGAGAACAACCAGTATTAAAATGTTGAATTAATTTTCTTCCACTTGATACATAGGCCTTGTTACTGCCCAGAGTGTTCTAGGCACCCCTGGCCTACCTTCCCACCCTAATCTGTTTCTTGGAACCCAGGGGCTTCTCCCACGATACAAAAGCTAAAGGTCAAAGGTCATGCGGACTCAGAAAACTACATCTTTCCAACTGCAATCGCCTATTCAGGCCAGTTATGCTCTTCCTGCAAGCAAGGCTAAAGAACATACCCATTCTCCTCAGCTCACTCCTTCCCCATCGCTCCTTAAGACACAGCCACATCCTCTTTACATTGTAAGGATTTTACCACTAAGGTCTCTGGAGAAAATATAAATGATTTCATATTAATCATCATAGGGATACAATAAATATTCCAAAATATATACAATCCTCTATAGTTCCTGGTTCCCATCTCAAAGGAGCTCTTTTAGTGGTGAGTGGGTTAAATTCACCTGCCCAATGTTCCTAGCTTATGTCAACGCCTGTTCAATGTTTTCTTATCTCAAGGGGCATTTTCCATCTCTGGTTTCTGCAGCACCACATAGGAGCCTTCGCCAAGGGACATGGGACATACAAAGCCACCCTCTACCTTTACACATTCATAGAAAGCTCAGATGGAGTTGCTACCTCTGTTAACACGAGGCAAGGGAATTGAGATGCCAGCTGACCCCTGAATGAAGTGCCAAAGGCTATTCTTTCATTGTAGAGGCCCCTCAAGAATTGATGTGACCCACCAGCTCTATCAACAGCCCACTGTGATCTTAGGGGAAACTGCTTTGGAAAAATAATATTGTATGAAGTCACTCCTGCCTAATTGAAATAGTCACCCATGCAGGCTTATGATAATGCCTGTTTGAGAGCCATACAGATGTGAAGAACAGTTTTAATAGGGGCCTTGACTTTCTAGAAAGATCATTTTTTCAGAACCTGTATTCATGCATTTCAGTTGCCATGGACACAGGCAGCTGTATGGGTATGAAGCTAGCTTTTAAGGTAAGCAGCCAAAAGAGACCTGTACGAAAACAGATTTCAACTTGTCTAATATGTGATAATATTCCCTAAATCTGATGCTCCCAACTCTTTGAGGAAACTGACAATGTAGTTTATTTGCTTCCAATAACACACCAAAAGCAGCATTTGTTACATGAATAAATTAATGAGTGAATTGTTCACTTAATGGATATAAATTGAGGGCTTATGTGTGACAGGCAGTATGCCAACAGGTAGAGATGCAAAAATGAATAAAATATGGTTTTGCCTTCAAAGATATAACTTCTGAGTGAAGAAGGAAAGCATACATTATGTTAAGTTTTAAAACAGAAAAGTTTATGTTCCCTGAAATAAACCATTCCTAGGAGGAGAGGGCAGTGCCAGGGAAGGCCACACAGGAGTGGGGAATGAACCTAAGTCCTAACATATGTGTGGGCTGGACTCCAATATATTTGAAGATATAGAGTCTTCCTAGCAGAAGGAAGAGTACAATCAATAAAGTCATAAAAAGTGAGAAGGCTAGAGACCCTCAAGGACTATCTCTCATTCAGACAGACAGATCTACCGATCCTCAAGCACCAACCAGTGATGACTCGGAGGTCTAGCCATCCTAACAATCCAGAAATGACCATGAATCTGCAAAGGGCTCCCCATCACCGGGCCAAACTCTGACCAAGTCCATGCCAGTGATCTCTGTGTGGAACACACCATCTTCAGGGAAAAAACTTAATAAGATAAATGCTTTATGTGACATCAAGTTGACTCATTAGCAAACACAGTTTTCGGTAGCCTTTGGGGACCTACTTAAGAGAAATATTAGCTAGACTAAAAAAACTAACCAGAAATATTACTAATCTAATAATCACTTTATTAGCCCTCTGCTCCCTCCCCCCAAAAAAAAGCTCATCCAGCTACCATAGCACTCCTATGAAACAGGAAAGTATAGTAATGCCTCTACTCAATGAACCTACTTAAGCGTTCAAGTCTACTGTTTGTTAAGGTAACGTGTAATTATGCTATAAAATTTCTCATAAAAAAGTTAAATATTAAAAATCCTTGCTTCTTCAAGGTGTTAATTCTACTTATTTTTAAATTGTGTTTCTGAAAGGCCTGACTGGAAAACTGAGATATCAGTATATGTTTATTATCTGCTGATTAGTGAAGAGATGTGGTTGGCTCCTTGCTCTATGATTCTTTGGGTGCGATGGATAAGGTCATTAGGTTAATCAGAAGACAATCTTCCAGGGCTCTCATTTGTACTGCATAAGGTGCTAGAAGAGGCAAACTAGGTTAAACGAGTCTGAATAGTTGAAATGTATATTTTATTTGGAGCAGAAACATTATTACAACAGGCTTCCAACTGAAAAGCAATTGGAAGAATTAAGTCAAATTACAAAGCAGATGATCTACACTCTGAATCATTGGAAGAAGCTTATTCTCATAGGGACGTGGGCTTAGAGCGAGGTTAATGGAAAGTTTTGGTTGACCTTACACATTTCTGCAAAGGTGCAGAAAAGTACAAACACAGGCGATATTAATCATACACAACCAATTCATCACGGCGAGTCTCTGGCTTCCCCCCAGAGAAAAACAGAACTGCATCTTAACTATGCTACCTGTTAAGTTTTAAAACCCCTGAGAGCTTGCCTTTTGTGAATCACTGTTTAATCTCTAAAATATGATTGATTTATCTAGCTTACAGAGCCCAAATTACCTTTGAAATTCAAATAAAGCAAGCCTGTATCATTTCTTTCTAGCATGAGTCTTTAGAGAACAAAGATGACACTGGGGAGACCCATTGCTGTAAACGTTCTCTCCCTCGGTTTGATAAAGTTTTTGTAAAATTAGAAATTGCATATGGTAAGTGCCGGTTGATGTAAATAATAAACAGTGATTGTTGTTATGCTAAGCATTTAAAGCTCCAGGAACGAATTCCCATCTTGAATCGTTCATTTTTCTGCAGTAAAATATCATTAGAGAGCATTTCTGATTAAAAAATAGAGACACGGCTCTTCACTTAAAAACCTGACTCATTTCTCAAGTAACAAATAACGCCCTTCACATTTCTGGTTATGCAATGACTAGACTTCCTGTTCAAAAGCGGATTTACCATGAAGCTTAATCTTCCAGGGCTCTCACTTGCACTGCATAAGGCGCTGGAAGAAGCAAACAATGGATTCAATTATGTGATATTATAAAATCTGCATAATAAATGTGTTTAGCAGAAGACAATAGAGACTATTGAATTTCTACTTTATCTCTGTCTTACTTTCCCTTCTGCAGGGTACCAAGTCCCTGCAGGTTTCTTTTGTATCTAGCTAAAGAAAAGTGAACTTGGGACAGATTTGTTTGGTGTTAAAGAAATGTACTGATGTGGTTTTCCATCATTTCTACCTGTCGGTAAATTATTGATAGCCAGCTATTCTGTATAGAAAGAAATGTCTTCCAGAGATACCACTATTACTAACTATGTCCAAATGTCCCTATGACTTGACATAAAGGAATAGAGCAGAGATTGTATGCTGATAGGAATGAGTGCTATAGCATCTGGTACTAGAAGTATGTGAATAATGAAGAAAGGAGAGGGTTTTAAATGTACAGAGCTGAAAGCTAACTGCAAAAAATTCTTTCAAAACCTATAACTTATATATGAAACATATATAAACAGGGTGTTTTTCCTAAATTTAGATACCATCACGGATCCCACCCATGCATGAATATGTGAAATAGTCCTCTAGTTATAAAATATTATCATAGGGGAAAATAGTCAAGCAATGCTTAGCCCAATGGTCAGCAAAATACGTCTCATGAGCCACATGCAGCTCTTTGGCCCCTGAGTATGGCTCTTCCTCAAAATACCACGACCTGGGTGATTCTATTTGGAAGAAGTGGCGTTAGAAGAAGTTTAAGTTGAAAAAATTTGTCTCTAAAAAGAAATTTCAATCGTTGTACTGTTGATATTTGGCTCTGTGGACCAATGAGTTTGCCAAATTAAGATATAAAAATTATGAAATCAGCTGTTAAAACCTCTGATGAAATACAGAAGTGAATTATTGATCCAGTGTTTCCCAAGAGCATTTTTCTCAAACCCAGTCCTAGAAAAGTCCTGAAAAATAGCTTCCCATTATCAAATAATGTTGGAAAATGTTGCCTAATATTACCCATATTGGTATACTTAGTGCGTATTAGCATAATGTTGGCTCTAAGATGTAACAGTAAAACAATATTTTTATCTCCGTTTAGGATAAATTTATTTGACTGTAAAAACCTTTACATGTAGTATTTATGACATATAATTTGGAAGAGCTACTCTAAGGTAACATTTGGGAGGTTTAACTATGTTCTTTACAGAAACCTGCAACTCAGCACCTGCAATTAGCCATCCCAGTTAGAACACTGCTTTGCGCTGTCCTCTGGTGGTGGTGCTGAATTTGTTTTTATCTCCCCAGTAAACAGACACCAGAATCCTTTTATTTAGAAGATAAAATGAAGGGATGGCAAAATGTGGGGTTAGTTAGGAACATGTTGGTATTGAATAAAATTCTTCTCGATGCAATCATGTGAAGTTGGAGATTCACTGAATGTAAATATAAACTCATAACCAATCCAAGATCTCATTTGAGGAAAAGAGTAGACAAAATAGAAAAGGACATTCACAGATTCTAACAATAAACTATGTTCTCTGGGAGATAGAAAAGAGAGCACAAACTTAGGATTTTTATTGTAAAAGGACTTAGATTCTAGTTGGAGAAAATAATTTAAAAATATAAGGCATTATCAATAGGTTTAAAACATAAAATAGAGACTGCAAAGGTAGAGATATCTGCCCAAAAGGTAGATCCCTATGTGGAATCAGGGAAGACTATTTAAAGAAAATGGATGATAAGGGTCTTCTAAGACTAAGTAACTGAGGATTGGAGGAGAGCTACATGCATAGATGGCTGGATAAAAGAGCCAAACCAATAAAAGTAATAAAAATGTTCAGCGTAAATAAGGAAGAAATCCTGTATCAGAATATTTGGGGTAGAAATATCACCAATGACACCTGATATTGAGGAATTTGAAACAAGAGCTGCCAGGACCTGAGCTTTAAAAAGTCAAGAAAGCAAAAATAGAAAGGGTAATCAATATCTATCCTTAAAAGCCCCAGTGCTTATGGAAAAATGGATCAATTTATTTCCACTTCATAAATAACTACAGCTCAACCCCTTTGATATTAATTAGGTGATGAGGGTACAACAATAAAAAAGACACATTCCCTAAACTACAGGAACTCAGAACATATAGATGCAGAAGAGGAGAAAAAATATGTATGTATGGATGAGGTAGTCATTCAATCTTTAATATAAGTTAAACCCCAAATCTATGGAGTATAAAGGAGAGAATAAAATTATTTTGATTGTGATAGCTGAAAAAGGTTTTGTAAAGGAGGTGATATATAAAACAAATCTTTAAGAATGAATTAGACTACATGAGAAAGAGAACAAAAAGAATATTTCAGGGAGTCAAAACCAATAAGCAAAGAAATGGAGATCTGAGAGTGTACCGAATGATCAAAGAATGTGCAAGAGACTAACAATGTACTTTGATAAATAAAATAACTCTCAGAGATCTTGAATGTCTTATTCATGAGGGATTTATGTGGAGAAACATTATGATTAAGGCTGTTTTAAAACAAAAATTCTCAAACCATTTCCCTCTTACAGAACAATGAGGAGCCGATTCAGAGAATACAAGGACAAGACAATAAGACAGCCATTTGCTTCCAAATCCATTTTTGAGAAGCTCTGCTTTGTATATAATTTCATATTAAGCTTCCACTTGGGGTTTGGTTTGAACAAAGAGATTTTTTAAAAGAGATTACTACCTAAAGATTTGGAAAGATAACTGGTTTTCAATGCATGGTACTTTAGAAAGGCAGGGATACTTTAGGGAGATATTGTAATAATTTAACTAATAGCAAACGGAAAAGAACACTTTGGAATTATAATGAGTAGGAACTGCCTCTATAATGAATGTGGACAGTGAGGTGCAAGGTAAACCAGCAGCGATGACTTCAAGGTTTAAGCTCCAAGGCATAAGGGTCAGAGGTTGAAGGGAAGATAAATAATGGGTCCTGTTCAATGTTTATATGCTCGTTTTGGATATACAGTTGGGTATTTCAGGAAACAAATACAGGTTAGAGAGATATTTGAGTGTTCAACTGAAATAGAGTGTATAAGCACCTTCAACCTCCAAGGAAAAATGAACAACATTAGAAATATTAAGAGTAAACATTAGCTAGGCATTTGATTTATGCCAATAACCATGCTAAGAGTTTTAAGTGCATTGTTTTATTCAATTCCATGCGTAAAGACTATCACATTTGAAGAGCAGAATAATGTCTTGATTTAACATCTTGAGTAGAACTACCCAATATTCATATTCCTGGCTCAGCTCTTGCTATTGGTTTTATTTGAGGAAAATTATTTAAAATGTCTCCGTTATCTGTAAAATGGGGTAAATAACCCCACATCTGTGATACAAAATGATTTAATGCATAGAAAGTGTGTGTAGCAGTGCCTAGCATATGGTAAGCGTTCCATAAATACGGGCAATGATTTTCACCTTGTTTTACAGATAACAGAAGCTAAGTCATGCAGAAGTTAATTAACTGCTAAGGACACGGCATGAAATAAATGGACAAAATAATCTACTCCCCAGCACACTCTTTAACCTGTACACGAGCCTGATTCACACGGAGGAGAGAAAAAGGCCACGATTGTAACCTCCACTTAGACAAGAGGCAGACACCAGAACGCTGGTGAAACAGGCTTAGAAGCCGTGACCAGGCTACCAGGAAAGTCGAGAGAGGATCTTGTCACAAAGCTACTGGAGGAGGGAGAGTGATCAATAGCTTCAGAAGTTTCAGAGAGTTTTAAATAGGAATGGTAATTGGAGAGGCTGCTAGATTCAGCCATCAAAAAATTCCTGAAAACCTTTCAGAGAAGATTGAGCAGATTAGACAGGGAAAATGCCAAACAGAACTATTTTTAAAAAATAAAAGGAAAGAAATAAGAGCAGTAAGTGTTCAAGTATTAAAAAGTGGAGGAAAAGCCAAAACCGGTTTGGCTCAGTGGATAGAGCATTGGCCTGCAGATTGAAGGGTCCCAGGTTCGATTCCGGTCAAGGGCATGTACCTTGGTTGCAGGCACATCCCCCCAGTAGGGGGTGTGCAGGAGGCAGCTGATCGATGTTTCTCTCTCATTGATGTTTCTCTCTATCTCTCTCCCTTCCTCTCTGTAAAAAATCAATAAAATATTTAAAAAAAAAAAATCTTTAAAAAAAATGGCCAAAACCGGTTTGGCTCAGTGGATAGAGCGTCGCCTGTGGACTAAAAGGTCCCAGGTTCAATTCCAGTCAAGGGCATGTACCTTGGTTGCGGGCACATCCCCGGTAGGGGATGTGCAAGAGGCAGATGATCAATGTCTCTCTCTCATCAATGTTTTTCGAAGTCTCTATTCCTCTCCCTTCCTCTCTATAAAAAAATCAATAAAATATATATTTTTTTAAAAATGGAGGAAAAGATGTCAAGTTCATGGTACAACCTAAGGGAAAGCTAAGGCAGGTTTTCACAGAATGAGGAAGTCTTGGCCATTTTCCCATGTGGAAACAGGCGTGTGATGGAGGAGGGAGTACAGATGCCAGGAAGATAAGGGAATCGTGACCCAGGAAGATGTAGGCGCACACAGGAAAGAGACCGCAATAACACACGTTAGTTTTGGAAAAGAAAGTCTGGTGTCACTTTGAGTCAAGAGAGGAGGGAAAAAATGTTTAATCCTTAATGCCTGAGGGAAATGGCGGGTTTTATCCCCTAGCGGCTTCAGATTATTTTTTGTGTGAAGCAAAAGATTAATTTGCAGCATCAAAAAAGGGATTAGACAGGACCCTGAGGAAATATGAAAGTTTCTCCACAAGAAAAAGAGAAAGATCGCCGAGCAACTGGGAGGACCTGCTGAGAACAGAGCAAACAGCTGATGAAGCAGCTTGTAAGTGGAGAAGATCATGAATCTCTCATCTACAGAGTCAGTTAATGGAAGACAAAGTGACATAAACAATTCACACCCATGGAAATAGTACATTTTTCAGAGAAAGAAGAAAGAGCTAGAGAATGCTAAACTGCAGTTGACCAAGGCATAATCCATGAACATATAGAATGGATGGCAATACTTGTCTGGGACTTTTTTTTTAATATATTTTATTGATTTTTCACAAAGGGGAAGGGAGAGGGATAGAAAGTCAGAAACATCGATGAGAGAGAGACATCATCAGCCGCCTCCTGCACGCCCCACACTGGAGATGTGCCTGCAACCAAGTACATGCCCCCGACCGGAATGGAACCCGGGACCTTTCAGTCCGCAGGCCGACGCTATAAACTATGAAATTATAAATTATCTCATAGCATTTAAACACACAATAAAGCTATTTTTGTTTGTAGTCGGATTTTTTTCCTGCACGCTGTTGCTAAGAGACGACTGCAGCAAAAGTCAAATGCCTTGGATTGTCAGAATATTAATCCATACTTAAGAACGAATAAAGATTAATCTTCCCAGCATGCCTATAACATATAATCACCTTGCTCAAAACACTCTGATGGCTCCTTCTATGTTTAAAAACATCTCAACATCCCATTATGCTGTGACCTGATCCTTACCTACCTTTCCTGCTATTACCCTTTCTCTACTCCTCTTACCAGCTGTATTCTCCATGCTGGTATCAGACGCTGCACTCTTTGGAGATGGGAGAAAGCTTTAATTTCACTTTTTGTTGGGATTTTTAATCATGCCAGTTTAAGAACATGTGAGGTACATACTAACCAGGAAGATATATGAGCACTTTCAGCTTTGCTTCAGGCAACTAGCTATGGCTATTCCTTCTGCAGAAGCTCATCCGAGTCACCAGTACGCAAGCGCAGGCGTTAGCAGCAATGAATATAACAGTGAGAACTGTCTAGTTTTATCCTACTCAGCTGGTTTGGGGTAACCCAAGATGAGAGGAAGAGCACCCAATAAGGTAGAAACATTTTTTTAAATATATGTTATTGATTTTTTTTTTTTACAGAGATGAAAGGAGAGGAATAGAGAGCTAGAAACATCGATGAGAGAGAAACATCCATCAGCTGCCTCCTGTACACCCCGCACTGGGGATGTGCCCGCAACCAAGGTTCATGCCCCTGACCGGAATTGAACCCAGGACTTTTCAGTCTGCAGGCCTACGCTCTATCCATTGAGCCAAACAGGTTTCGGTGGTAGGAACATTTTTATTCAATGAGAATGCTTGTGAAGGGAAAGGGTTGGGTGGGATGAAGAGCTGAGTTTGCTCTTATGTCCACATGTCCATCATTTGTGACCTATTTTCTCACATTCTGATCATTCTAAGAGATGGGCGCTAATCATGGAAGTCTGATTTGTGCTCTTATATAAATCTTGGTGGTAAACATTTTCTTACAGCAAAAAAAAAAAAAAAAGTCTTCTCTATTAAGCACTGCAGATTACACAAGATGAGTGTCAGCTGCGGCACCACCCACCCCGGGCTGATTTCCCTCTCATCTTTGAACTTGATTAGGCTGGCAGTGAATTATACCGCTTCATGGCGGTGTAATGTGAGTGCACTTGTCTCTAGCTCTCCATAGCACACATCTGGCCTGTGAGCAAAAGGAGGTACCAGACTTATTTCCTTGATAAATGATTATGAAAATTGTGAAATAATATGCAGTCTTTTGATATATTACAAAATCCTAGTAACTATAGGTTTTCACACTTAAAATGTATTGAGTAAATGTTTGTTAGACGAATAGATGAAGGAGTTTCAACTATGTCAACATAGGTATGAAAATGGTTAAAGCTAATCCTAGCTGGTTTGACTTCGTGGATAGAACACTGGCCTGCAGACTGAAGGGTCTCAGGTTCAATTCCAGTCAAGGGTACATGCCTGGGTTGTGGGCTCAATTCCTAGTAGGGGCATGCAAGATGCAGCTGATCAATGATTCTCTCTCATTATTGATGTTTCTATCTCTCTCTCCCTCTCCCTTTCTCTCTGAAGTCAATAAATATATGTATATATATTTTTAAAGACCAAAATATAGAAGAGAACTTGAAAAAGTGAAACATTGTGTTACAAAAGCGGGATTATGGGTAATTATTTTGGTTGAAACTATCTTCCTATCTGATAGCAATAATGCTTTAATGATAATAACTTCAGTTTACATTTGACATAGCTTATCAAGGATTGTTGAACTAAGCATATGCCTAACCCTAAGGAACATGCAAGAATAGCTGAGGCACAGCCTCTGTCCTGAAAGACCACAGTGTGTCCTGGAAGATTAGGATAGAATCATGAAATAGAGAAAGTTCCACGCAGATCATGACTTAAGGCAGTGGTCAACAAACTCATCAGTCCACAGAGCCAAATATCAACAGTACAGCGATTGAAATTTCTTTTGAGAGACGAATTTTTTCAACTTAAACTTCTTCTAACGCCACTTCTTCAAAATAGACTCTTCCCAAGCCGTGGTATTTTGTGGAAGAGCCACACTCAAGGGGCCAAAGAGCCACATGTGGCTCGCAAGCCACAGTTTGCCGACCACTGACTTAAGGGAATACCCAACTGAGCAATACACAAGATTAATGGAAGCAAAAAGAGCGCTAGCTTGTGCCTCGGGAAAATCGATAGAGCCCTAACCACTCCAGCGAAGCTCTCGAGTTGCCTGCTGAATCAATTAGCAGTTGGAGCTGAAGTCAGTGCAGCGGACACTAGAACCATCCACAGCGCTGGCCTGCAGTCACTTATACCCATCGATTTCTCCTCGCTTGGGGGTTCGGTTCACCTCACTCTTATCACCTCAGACCTTCTGTAGCTTCAAGGTGTCAGGCACAGAGTCACTGCTTTGTTGAACCGCAGGATCGTTATTGAGTTCTAAATCTGCAGGTGCCACCGGCAGGAAAATGTCTCATACAGGCTTTGAGGAGACTGCCAATCATTATCAAAGTGCCACCGCTGTGTGGGCACATGAGTCAGTCTTATTTAGAGCAATCAAACTGGTTCTTACTCGTCATCCTCAAACTCAGAACTCTTCCTATGTAAGGTGGCCCCAAATGACCTTCTATCTTCATCGCTTACACACATTCCTTTCCCCCAGCTCACTCCCATAAATCTAGCCCCATCCATCTACCTGACATTCTCAAATAGACTCAGTTCTTCAGCCCGTGGAATTTTTCTAATCCAGCCTTTTGCCAACACATCTTTTAAGAGCTTGCTCATGTATTACTTACCTCGCATTACCTATCCAAGTTAATTTCTCTTCCTCCCTCTTCTAACTTATTCTACCTATGAAATATTTTCCTATGTATGTCTCATGTACCTGATTCTTGTTGGAAACCAAACATTGTTCTCACTAAATGGATGTAAACAGGAGGCCAGAAGGCTGGTCAACCTTAACTGCTCTGAAAGGTCAGAGCTAATCACTCACTGTTTAGATGAAATCATTGTTAGCTGAAGCAGCCTCTACCCGTTTGTTTCATGTGAATTTCTGTTTTGTTATTTCCTGCCTAAAGGCTAGGGGTGTGTCCCAAAGCCTTAATAAAAGGGAGAAAAAGGCCAGAGCAAGTGGCAGTCCTTTCCACTAGAGGAAGGCTCCCGCCTGGCCCCCCAGTATCACCAAATTAATGTTTTCTAGTCTCTCATTTCATTTGTGTGCAGCCTCCTTCAGAACCCGAACCCTGAACCAGGAACCCTGAACCACGTGGGACGTGGAAAGAGATTCCCACAATTCTTAGTTTCCAGAGAGTCAATCCAATTTATCCAGCACTGTGTCTTGGATACCACATACACAAAAAGAGTATGTCAGGCTAACGCAGCACTATAAAAATATAAATCTCACACCTGTCAGAATGGCCATCATCAACAAATCAACAAACGATAAGTGTTGGCGAGGATTCAGAGACAAAGGAACCCTCATGCCCTGCTGGTGGGAATGCAGACTGGTGCAGCCACTGTGGAGAACAGTGTCAAGTTTCCTCTAGCTACAATATGGAAACAGCCTAGGTGCCCGTCAGCAGATGAGTGGATCAGAAAACGATGGTACATCTACACAATGGAATTCTATGCTGCCATTAAAAAGAAGGAGCTCTTACCATTTGCAGCAACCTGGATGGAACTGGAGAGCCTTATGCTCAGTGAAATAAGCCAGTCAATGAAGGAGAAACACCACATGATCTCACTCATTTGTGGATAATAAAGAACATTATAAACTGATGAACAAAAGGATAGACACAGAGGCAGTAAAGCATCAAACAGACTGTCCAATTACAGCAGGAAGGTTAGGGAGAGGTGGGGGAGATAAGAGATCAACCAAAAAACTTGTCTGCATGCAGATAAGCATCACCCATGGACGCAAGACACTGGGGGGTTGGGTATGTCTGGGGGGACAATGGAAATATATGTATACATGTAACACATTAATAAAAAATTTTGAAAAAAATAAAAAAGCAAAAAAGAAATAAAAAATAAGAAAATAAATAAATAAAGTATTCCTGTGAGCACCAGAATTATTGCACCAGTAGTCAGGTGTGGTCCACAGGTTAAGGTATTGGTTTATAACCATCCCGGGAAGGAGGTCATTAACTTGACATTGAAAAGATGATGAAAGCATTGAGAATGACAGCAGCTCTAATCCAAAGCCTCTAGGAGGACCACTGTAAAGAGGGTGTCACATGCAGACTAACGATGATGTGGCCCGAACCCCATCTCAAATGCTTCATCTCGAGGAAACATGGCCTGGCCTATCACACCTGCACTTCTGCTCCCGAGTGCTGCTCTCACTGACCACATTAGTAACAGCTTTTCCCATCAGCTCCGCGACGCGCTAGAGAAGGCTGCAGGGCCGCCAACGACTCTCTCTGCCTTGTGTTATCTTCCAGGATCTGACAGTTCTTCACAAAATCTCATCAAGGGATGCAGACCACCAGGGAGTTAAAGGGACAGAATATGAAAACCCTCTCTTAGAACGGCAGAAACAGCAGCAGCCAGCAAAGGCAGCTTTAAGAGGAAGCTGGAGAAAGAGAAAAGGATTCCCCAGCACAGGGAACACACACCTGGAGATCTCAGGAATCAAATGGGAGACACTTGAAGGAGCTTAATATATGAAAATTTTCTTTTGAACTTGGGATACAATGGGGCTTAGTTGATAATGCTCAGAAAGCTCTAAGTGGGCAATGTACCAAATTTTTATTTCTTCCATGGAACAAGTATTTTTTGAAAATATGTCCTACGGGCCAGACATTATATTTCATAAACCCTGATGATTTTAGATCGTAAACCCAGGAAGTCTCTCACAAATTCAGAATCCTACACACGGTGTCAAGATGACTTCAAATTCCCCATAATGAAAGGCGTTTAAAGCTGGCCCCTAAGGTCTCTTTCCACTCCAGTGGTCAAAGGATATAATGCATTTATTCATCCCTGGGCAAACGGAACTGATGCTTGAGAAGAGACTAGTAACGTCAGGGAGGAGCTCCAGGTATTAAAAAAAAAAAGTGAAATATCGTTTTTGCTCCGAGCAAGAAAAAGAACAGTCCATGTCTGCGTTTCAGTTCAGGTCAAAATGTGAAAATGTTTCTGATTCTGAATGGGTTAGGTCTTCCGGATTCAGAATAAGTGATGTTTGAAGAACTTCTGTCTAATGGGGAAATCACAAACCACACATGCCATGAAAGTTATGATAGTGTTAAGTACAGGATGCCCGCAAAGAGCAGAAAAAGTATACTCCCACAACCTGGGTAATTAGGTGCCTCCCCCAGCTGGCCTACCCCAATCGGCTCCCAGAGGGGCAGGCCTGTCAGACCCCACCTGTGCACAAATTCATGCACCGGGCCTCTAGAAAAGAAATAAATCCTATATAATAAAAGCATAGCATGCAAATTGTCCCCTTGACCAGAAGTTCTTCTGGGAGTTTGACCAGGGGGTGAGGCCAGCTGGGGGAAGGGAGGGCGTACGCAGCTGGCCACCACCAGCCACTAGGGACCCCACCAGTGCATGAATTTCGTGCACTCAGCCTTTAGTAAATGAATAAATAAAATAGTGACATCACTAGAACATGATAATTTCTTCAGGGGGAAAAATCCAGTATAGGCAAAGATATATTAAAAAAATAAAAAAGAAAGAAAAGGCATAGAAGAAGATAAGGAACAACAGCATGTATTATGGTGTCTTCAAGTTAGTAGCGAAACTTTGAGACATGCCAAATATTTATCTCCAGGAGATCTGCATATTTCCAAGCAAAGCATAACACTGAGCAAGACGGATATCCTCAAGCTCAGGCATTTAAGAGTTACTTTGTGATATGTCAGTTTGATATATTTTATATCATTCTAATGAATTCTCCCTTCCCCAATTAAATTTTACGACCACTGGCTTTCCAAATTAGAGATGTTTTCCCCATTTTAACAAGCAGTCTGCTCTTCCCTGACTGGGGAACTATAGGGAAATTAATGTTTCTACTGTTCTGCAGCCTCTGCAGAATTTTCCAGATCTCATGGAACCAAAAGCCTACACAGTTTCAAGTATGCTTCGAGGGGAGACCAGATGGGGAGGCGGGCAGCCACATGTTATGTTGGACTGAGGGATAAAATAATAATGGGGAAAAAGTGCTTAGAAAAGGGTGAAAGGTCAAGTCAGCCATGCATTTGAATGCCAAGTCAAGGATCTTGGGCATTTCAAGGAAGCTCATGAGGTCATCATTATGTAATCGTAAATTGATGGTGATTTTTATCAACTTATTTTAATGTTTAGCTGGAATGTGATTCCTTTTCTAGATGACGAAGCAACAGACTATTGGCTCACGCTATGAAAGTTTAATGCCAACTGAGTTTTTCTTAATAAGACAGAATCCTTCAGGGTTTGGAAGCCATCTTGTTTCCTGTCACTTTCTTCCTTGTCACTTAAAACAAATCTGAATGTGCAAGGGGAAGTGATCAGCTAATATTAATATTTCAGTGTGAGTCTTCTGCCCTTTTCTCAAATGCAAAACCAAGAGATTTCACATCTAAAAATAATGATGCTATGTTAGCAAAGCAATTAAACAGACTGGAGAATTATACCACCAGGCCCTCCGTGATTGTGCATATATGTAATCAGTCAAATTCTAGTTAGGAGTCAGAAACTACATCTCGTAATTATTTGTAAAATAAATCATTAACTAGATAAAAAAAATAGACTAGATAACTTGTCCTATTAGAATACTCCAGCTCTCTGGGCTATCTTTCTCTTCCATAATTCCTTTTTTTTTCTGTAACATTTGGCCTAACAATTAGCACATCAGAATTCTGATTCCTATTCCTATTTCAGGGAGCTGGTATTCATTTACTGTCTCATCCTCATTTTTTGCACATATTAAGTCTGGCAGATTGAAGCCTTAACTAAATTCATCACGCTACAAATTAATTGGATGTCTTTCTTTGGAATTCTTTATGGCTCAATTTAATTTAATTGAGTGTCTTATCACAGGCAAGGCCAGCAAATCATTTTCAAGGAAGGGTAAGATCAAATGCCATGAAGCTCATTATCTGAAGAGAATGGAGCTGGTGCAAATTTTGATACTGGGGTGAAATCTGTGTCTAGATAAATCATGATAAGAATGCATAGAAAAAATGCTTTCATATAACATACACACAAAAAATAACATTAAAGTCACACAAATCAGAGACAGAGGATGGATCCATTCTATCCCTGTTTTTTCAATCCAACACCAGATCAGAAAACAAGGGAAGAGTGGTATCTTCTGTTTTCCAGCTTTAAGAGAAAACCCAGGAGCTAGAATTGATGCTCTGAGGTTCCACTCTTATTCTTCTAGATGTTGCTATCCATTAAGGCACCCGGGAGAGACAGCAGTGCAATCTGTTTTCATCAGAGAAAGAAGGGGAAGATTGCCGGAGATTTGTACATAATTAAGGATACAGCGAGACATTTGTTGGGCCTTTGAAGCAATATCATTTTACTTATAAACAGGTTAGAGGGGTAATATTTATGGCCCGTCAACCTCTTCTACTGGCCCTGAAAGAAATTGGATTCCCAACCAAATCCATTTACAAGAAGACAGCTATTCATTCTAATAAAACCACCTGGTGAGTATATTGAGTAGAGGGGAAAAAAATGTCTTTTGATGAACTGAGACATTTTACCCACGGGAATAATAGCAGCCCCAGGGAAAGTTAAGCTTGGCTGTTTCTGATCTCACTTGAAATTTTTCTAGCTCTTAAAGCATGCCAAGCCGAGACCGGTTTGGCTCAGTGGATAGAGCGTCAGCTTGCGGACTGAAAGGTCCCAGGTTCGATTCCGGTCAGGGGCATATATACCTTGCTTGCGGGCACATCCCCAGTAGGGGGCGTGCAGAAGGCAGCTGATCGATGTCTCTCTCTCATGGATGTTTCTGACTTTCTTTCTCCCTTCCTCTCTGTAAAAAATCAATAAAATATATATTTAAAAAAAAAAAGCATGCCAATACTGTTACACACGTTTAATTAGCCAATGGGCCAATTTCACCCTTGATACTTGGGTGTATGAGGTGATGGATAAAGAAGAAATATTCCATAGACTTTTAAAAGTAACTTCAACATGTAATATATACATGGATAGCCCTAGCACCAGAATTAACACGGAGCAGAGGTGAAAAGGTAAGAAATATGATATTTACATTTGGAAAAAAATGTTGTATATATTTGGAGAGAAAAGAATAGCACAGGCCGTGTAGAACATTATAATGCTGAACACAATTCGAAGTTAAAAACAGCCTACCAGCTATCTCAGTAAGTTTGGCAAGGGGAAATGAATTTTCTGTAGCAGGAGAGCAAGGATGGTGAAAAGAATGTGAATTCAAAAGTTTGAAGGAAAATAGGAGCTGAGCTTTAAAACCGAGAAATGAGGAAGAAAGTATTCATGACTTTGCCCTTGATTCTTGATTCAAACCAGAGTTAGGGAACGGTGGCAGCATTCACTGAGATGTAGAAAAAAGAACAAGAATTAGGAGAAGATATGATGGGTTAATTTATATGCTCTAGGTTTAAATGTCCTCTGGGGCATTTAAAGAAAAAGTCCAGCAACAGTACAATAATGCAGAGTCCAATAGGCATACATATGCTGGAGACAAAGAATTTACAGTTGCTAGGGAAATAAGATTAGTTCAGAAGACTTAAATCTTTGCTTTCCTTCAGATTATTTGAGTTAACAATCCTTTGTGACTACCACAAACTCGAATCTTGTTTTGAAAGAGAGAGGTGTTGTATTTAACAATGTGAAGGCAAAATACAGCAATAATTCAAATATGTGATTGCTTTAAAAAGGCATTCCCAATGTATACCTAACTGTCAGATGAGCTGTAAAATGTCCTCAGACTAAGTTTTGGTTATACTGGCCACACTTCCGGAATAGAGTCCCTGGAAAGAATCAAAGCTGGCTTTCTGTAGGCCAGGGAGCATATAACCCTGAGTTTCCCCATTTGGGCAATTCAGAGAAATATCCTATAAAATTCGGTTCCGTTGGGACCTGTCTTGTTCTGGATCTTGGGTCACTCATCAAAGACTAATCAGTGGAGTGTAGATGTGAGATTTCTGCTGGATGATCCACAACCAGAACCCAAAGCAAATAATACAAATAGAGCATGGAGGAAAAAATACATAGTGCCTCTCTCTCTCTCTCTCTCTCTCTCTCTCTCTCTCTCTCTCTCTCTCTCTCTCTCTCTCTCTCTCCCCGTGTATGTGTGTCTCCCATACACACACACACACACACACACACACACAAGCATTTCAGTCCTCAATGACTATATCATAAGTAAGCATGGCTAATTCCAACTTAACTTGGAGAAGATCAGGTGAGCAAATTAGATATTAGACATTTGTACTTTGTTAATGCAACAAGACCGCAATTCAGTGTGTAATAGAGGACGGTGAGTGAAAAAGGAGCTCAATAAAAACAAGATGAAACTCTCTAATCTCAAAAGCAAAGAAAAAACAAACACCGGAATTTCTCTACCTCTGGGAATATCAGAGAAATATGACCTGGTTCCAGTGCTTGGATACAAACTAAATGTAAATAAGCAGTATTTGTGATAATGATAAAGTCTGTGGGCTCTTGGCAAATGGAAAGAGCAGCACGGAAGATAAGAGATGTTAGTGCTACGGTGGGGAGTGAGGATATTTGACCATTACCAAGCCTCACGAAGATTGATATGTCATCCTGAGATCCCTCTCGTGGAGAAATTAGGAGGCCATTTATTAAAGAATAATACTCAGATATGTGTTTAGATGTTCTCTCATGAGGTCTTTATAAGTGAAATCATTGCATTTGGATGCCATTTCCATCTCCACTCAGTAATATCATATAGACTAGAAGAATAAAGGGATAAATTAAGTGTCCTTGTAGGCCAATGATATTCAAATTTTTCTTAGATGCACCTATATCAGTGGGCACCAGCAGAATTTCTACCTTGTCTGTGAGTTTATTTACCCTTCAAGATTACCATTACCGGATAAACTGTTATGACGCTTCCAGAGTGTCTTTTTTAAATATATTTTATTGATTTGAGAGAGGAAGGTAGAGGAAAAGGGAGACAGAAATATCAATGATGAGAGAGTATCATTGATCGACTGCCTCCTGCACAACCCCCACTGGGGATGGATCCCATAACCAGGGCATGTGCCCTGACCAGGAATCAAACTGTGACTTCCTGCTTCATAGGTTGACACTCAACCACTGAGCCACACTGGCTGGGCACTTTCAGGGTGTTTTTAAAAGTGCTTCTGCTTCTAAGTTTATAGGAATTAGTTCTAGTAAACCCTGTCACTATATTATTCACTCTATTATTATCATCGGTAAATCTTACATTAATAAGCTTATGGAACCGTAAAATTCTTCCCAGCTCAATGACAACTTACAGTCAGATCCTGCCAAATATATCTCTGATCATTTTGACATTCCTTCTTTTTTTATTTGCATTGACTCTGCCACTGTCCTTACTCTCTTGGACTTTACACTACCCATATCCAACTGATTTTTCTATCTCCATTTCCCACCTCTTCCATCCCTTCTTCAGACTGCCATCAGAAAAAAAAAAGGGCTGAAATTATTATCTACTTGCATAAAAATAAATGCTGTATTTTCCGGCATATAATACGACTGGGCGTATAAGACGACCCCCAACTTTTCCAGTTAAAATATAGAGTTTGGGATATACTCGCCCTACAAGATGACACCCAGCGTATAAGATGACCCCCGACTTTTGAGAAGATTCTCCTGGGTTAAAAAGTCATCTTATACTCCAGAAAATACATTATCAGCTACTCACCTTCTACAAATAAAATGCACATTTCTCCCCATGGTACTCAAAACTTATTTAAAAAATTGGACCCAGGATTCCTTTAATCTACATCCTGTTTTGCTGCACCAGTCTCCACTACCCCACCACTCCATCATCTTTTAAGAGCGGGGTATAAATGCTAGCTCTCCAGAGACGACTTCCTTTACACTGTCATGTAACCTTGATGTTAGCTCATGTCGCCCTGTCCTTACAGACTGTGGAATCGTGGTCATAGTTCTAAATTATTCGCTGTCCCTTTTGGTGAGATCAGACCTTTCTGACACACTGACACCGGGCTTGGTTGTGTGCCATGTTCGGCCATTGGAATGTGAGCAGCAGTGACATTTCTCTGCAGGAGCTGTTAAGACCATCACCTGCCTCTGATACTACTTTTTAAAAATATATTTTATTGATTTTTTACAGAGAGGAAGGGAGAGGGATAGAGAGTTAGAAACATCAACGGGAGAGAAACATCCATCAGCTGCCTCCTGCACGCCCCTTTCTGGGGCTGTGCCTGCAACCAAGGTACATGCCCTTGACCGGAATCGAACCTGGGACCTTTCAGTCTGCAGGTTGATGCTCTACCCACTGAGCCAAACCAGTTTCGGCTCTAATACTATTTTTTCTTCTCCTGTGAGAACAGCATTCCCCAGTGAGGGCTGTTCCCTCGGCTCAGTGACAGAAGGAAACCGTGGTATGGAGCTATAGTCAACCAACAAGAGACACAGGGTAGAATGTCTCTCCAGATTGCTCTGCAAAATCAGACTGATACAGAGATCGGGCTGAATAAGGCTCACGTACCAGTCCTGGGGCTGCGGCGAGTTAAATTTTCTCCCAGGGTCCATGCCTCACGGCCTCCTGCATGCCTCTGTCTGCCTTCAGAGTGTTACCCAGCTTCTGTCTCATACAACCCAGACTAAGCACACGCCTCTGTATCTCTCTGTAAGACATCGAATCAAGTTCATGAGCTTAGTTACACCCAGGAAAAATTGTATGGCTGAGGGACTGGATCACATCTCACAGTACATCTTTTTTTAAAAATATATTTTTATTGATATTTTACAGAGAGGAAGAGAGAGGGATAGAGAGTTACAAACATCGACGAGAGAGAAACATCGATTAGCTGCTTCCTGCACGCCCCCTACTGGGGATATGCCTGCAACCAAGATACATGTCCTTGACAGGAATCAAACCCGGGACCTTTCAGTCTGCAGGCCAACGTTCTATCCACTGAGCCAAACCGGTCTTGGCCTCACAGTGCATCTTTTGCCAGCACTGGTTCTCAGCTCATCATCTTCCAGAGCCTTCCAAACTCTGGCTGTGACTCTGGACCCTCCCCACCTCCCACAACATCCCCCGAGAAGGCAGGCGAGCACCTGGCTCCTGTTGAGTCTCCGTCTTCCACAGACCTATGCCCACCATTTACTTAAGCCAAAAGCTCATGTCCTACCTTGGAAGAAAGCACCTACCATCCTACCGAACTTCTCCCTCGCAAAAACACTCTTATGGCTGTTATGTAGTCATATCGTCTATATTTTGTCCTCAGGTTCTGTGAAGGCAAGCGCCATGATTCATAGCAGACATGCCCTTTGAGGCTCTTAGCACAGTGCCCAGGACATGTGGCCACTCAATCAATATCTGCGGGTGAAGAATGAATGAATAAATGAAAGCATGAACATAACTTTAAGTGACAAGCCAGGAATCATGTATCTTCTAAGAAACAGAACGAGCCAAGACCGGTTTGGCTCAGTGGATAGAGCGTCAGCCTGCTGACTGAAGGGTCCCAGGTTCGATTCCAGTCGGGGGCATGTACCTTGCTTGCGGGCACAACTCCAGTAGGGGGCGAGCAGGAGGCGGCTGATCGATGTCTCTCTCTCATCGATGTTTCTGACTTTCTATCCCTCTCCCTTCCTCTCTGTAAAAAAATCAATAAAATATATATATTTTTTAAAAGAAAGAAACAGAATGAGGATTTCAACTCATGTCTTGGATTCCAGTCCTCAGAGACTTACCACACTGTGCCTGTCAGACTAACAGCCTTTTTGCTATGAAGGTGTGCAAACAGGTAGAGTGAACAGTCCGATGATTTCAGAGACAGGGTAAAGTGTCAGACAGACATTCAACGGAAAGATTTCTTAAGGTTTCTTTCCAATTGAAATGTTAATGAGAAATCAAAGAATCATCTGAGCTTTGCTCCAGGTATCTGTAAAATGGAATTTTTTTCCTCTAAAACGTATTTTGCTTAAGTCAAATGTATGAACCTGGGTGGGTGTAGATCATATAAATTCAGCATGAAAATTCAGGATGTCCCAAAGGCACTTCCCAGATGGAGACATCAAAGTCATAAATCCTACCCGCAAACCCTGTCTTCCTCCCTCTGAGATGATAGATGACGATCTGTTTCTGTCTATTAAATAATTCATTCTCTTCCGTGTTTGTAAATGTTCCAACACAGGAGGATTTACACTTTTATGATCACACTAAACTCGCTATTTTGAAAGCAGTCGGTTTTTATAAATGCCCGGGTTTATTATTCCCCAGTTCTTCTATCACAGAGTGAACAGAATCATCCCTCTCCCCCAGAAACACGAAATCTGAGTGGCATTCCCTCAACCACCTATTGATCGAGGGACCTGGGGCAAGACAGACCGGTTTCAGGGCTGTGATCTCAAAAGTAGGATTAATATAATGAACAGAAGGGAGTGAGGAAGATCAAAGAAGATGAAACAGCGGCTTTCACACTCTCTTTTATGGAGACTCAAGGCGTGGGGAAAGCCACAGCCCCCTCCCCATCCTCCACTGCTTGGGGGAGAGAAAGTCAGCTTTTAACTTTGGGTATCTTAGCCTGTTTCCCCGAAAGTAAGGCATCCCCCCAAAATAAGACCTGCTTCCAGTTTTGCCTCTCGCTGCCATAGAAGGCATCCCCCCAAAAATAAGACCTCCCCGATAATAAGGCCTCCCTCGAACATCAGGCCTCCCCGGATTAGAAGGCCCCCCGAAGCTACCATCAGGCGTCTGACTCCTGATTTAAAGAGACCTCGCCCTGCCCGAACAGCTCCGGCTGAGCTGCGGCCCATCTGTGAGCTGGTTTGTGATGAAAACGACTACCGGACCATAGACAGGTCATCCATTTCCTTTTTTTTTTTGTTCAACAATACATGTGTACCGTCTTCTTCATGGAAAAATAAGACATCCCCTGAAAATAAGACCTAGCGCCTCTTTGGGAGCAACAATTAATATAAGACACTGTCTTATTTTCAGGGAAACAGGGTAATATAAGACACTGTCTTATTTTCGGGGAACAGGGTAATATAAGACACTGTCTTATTTTCAGGGAAACAGGGTAATAATATAAGACACTGTCTTATTTTCGGGAAACAGGGTAATATAAGACACTGTCTTATTTTCGGGGAAACAGGGTAGCTTCAGGCCTTCAAATTCCCTGCTCAATCACTGGAGACTCTTCTCAGGGACTGTTGTTTCCAATATGGACCCTCCCTCGCAATGGCCCAGGACTGTAGAGGGCGTGACGCACATCCCTCCACTTTATCTCATATCTAATCCTTACCGTGGTGAAAGAACATTCTCTCTCTCCCCTGGAGGCCGAAAGACGGGGATTTGAAAAGATTAAATGGCTCCTGTAGTCCCCAGAGGAGGCCGCATTAGCTCCCAAACAGAGAGACGTGCTCTCCCTGCAACGCCGGGCGGCCTGCACACTCCTGTTTTCTCCAGGATCAAGATACCATCTTTAATTTGAAAACCCTTTGCCTTTCAGATCACCTATGTTTTTACAAAAAAACACAAGCCAAATTCTCATTTTTCCTTTAAAGAATGAAACTTCCGGCTTATCTGAAGGAGAAACTGAAAGCAAGAGTTTAAAATCGGATAAGATTTATAGCAGAGCCTCGTGTTTCTGTTTCTAAAGCCATAAAGAACACATTGTCCCTCGACCACAATGATAGTTAGCTCAGCCCCAGCAGGACACACCGGGAGGGACAACTGTCCCCAGACGGCAACGACATCAAGGGAGACCTGATTTTCTTGCTAATGATGCTAATTTTCTTCTCCTTGGGAGGAGCAGCTATCTGGGTTATATTTCTGTTATTACCGCTCTATGCATCGCCCCCATAATCTCCAGTGCCTGCCCATGGATATGCTAAGACATTTTCTCTACTAACTACACTTACTAATGCATTTATTTGTTAAACCAGTAGTAAGAACCTGTTCTAACTAGAGACGGGGGTAGGCACTGTTTATAGGCATTGAGACCAAGTTTATAGGAATTAGTTCAAGATGCTGCAATCTTACTGAGGAAAGGTAGCTTTTACAAATACAAAACAGAGAGGTAACTACCGTATTTTCTGGCGTATAAAACGACCCCCAACTTTTCCAGTTAAAATATAGAGTTTGAGCCAAGACTGGTTTGGCTCAGTGGATAGAGCGTCAGCCTGTGAACTGTAAAAGTGGGGGAAATATTTTAAGTCCCAGGAATGAACAAGAAATACTTGGATGAGCACTGAAAAAATACCTAGGTGTAAATTTAACCAAGGAGGTAAAGGCCTGTACTCAGAAGAATATAAGACACTGAAGGGAGAAATTGAAAAAGATACAAATAAATGGAAGCATATACTGTGCTCGTGCATAGGAAGAATTTAGTGTTAAAATGTTCAGACTACCCAAACCATCTGTAGATTCAACACAATTCTTATCAAAATACCAATGGTGTTTTTTACAGAACTAAAACAAATAATCCAAAACTTTATTTGGAACCACAAACAATAACAAATAACCACAGCAATCTTGAGAAAAAAGAATGAGGTTGGACATATGCTACCAGATATCAAACTATCCTGCAAGATTTAGTAATCAAAACAGCATTGGCCGGTACAGGTTTGGCTCAGTGGATTGAGCGTTGGCCTGCAGACTGAAAGGTCCCAGGTTCGATTCTGGTCGGGGGCATGTACCTTGCTTGCAGGCACATCTCCACTGTGGGGTGTGCAGGAGGCAGCTGATCGATGTCTCTCTCTCATCGATGTTTCTGACTTTCTATCTCTCTCCCTTCCTCTCTGTAAAAAATCAATAAAATATATTTTAAAAAAAAAAAAACAGCATTGGACTGGCGTGAAAACAGTCACGTAGATCAATGGAAGAGAATAGAGAGCCCAGAAATAAACCCATTAATAAATGACAAAAGAGGCAAGAACATATAATGTGTAAAGACAGTCTATTCAACAAATGGCATTGGGAACATTGCACAGATACATGCAAAAAATAAAACTAGACCACTATTTTACAGCACATACAATAATAAACTCAAAATGGATTAAATACTTAAATGTCAGTCTCAAAACTATGAACATCCTAGAAGAAAACATAGGCGGTAAAATCTCTGACATTCTCTTAGCATCACCCATTTCTATGCATCTGTCGTAGTGATGGGAATAGCTATCGTTTTCTGAGCAGAGATAACAGGTGACCAGGGCCCTAAGCACGTACACAGATAATCATATTTAATTCTGCAAACAGTCCAACAAGGTATGTATTGCAACTATTTTACAGATGCATTAACTGAACCATTCTAAATTTGTACAAGGCCAGACAGCCAGCAAAGGCCAAGGGAGAAAGGGAAACCGTGGTCTGCCTAATTGCAAAGTTCAATTTCTTAATAATTTCTCCTGTAATTTGCCTTAAGAAGCTTTATGAGTCATCAAACATGAAACTGAGGTTTTAAAATGATTCATTCTTATAACCTATAGTTTTTTTTTTGAAAACAGCCCTTTCTGTTCCCAGCTGAACAGTTCTAAATCATATGATCTAAAATGATTTAAATTAGAGGCACTACGCATCCATTTTATCCAGGCATGCAAATGTCTCTCTGCCATACATGGCTCTATAAATAAAATTCACTTTAGATAAAAACGTTAAAAGCTGAAATAATTATATAGTTTCTAGGTGAATCATTCTGCAATATTTAGCCTTTGGGAGGATTCTATATTTCTGGTTATCTGCTATGAAATGGTTTCCAACTGCCCACTTGTGTTCCTAGTAAAATTACAGCCCATTATTAATCATTTTGTATTCAATGCAGTTGATTATTTATGCATCAGGTCTACAGTTGAAGTTCACACTAAAACCAAAGATATATTTTAAAGTTTACATTAGGGTCTTCATTGGGGCATTTAACTAGAGAGTATCCTAGGAAAAGATTAAATTTAGAAAAAAAAGATCTGCTGATTACATTTAATAGAATTTTATAAATATTTACTGCCTTCCTTCTTCCTATGCAGTAGGTACTCACTTTCCCTCCAGAAATAGTAATGAGCTATTCCTTCTGTCTCAACAAACTCTCCATTGCTGATATGTACTGGGAGACATATCAGCAAACGAATGATCACATGGTATGTCAAATGTACCAGTGGACATGTATATGGAAGGGATGCAGATTAGGAAGTGATTCTGAAGATAGGAAAACAGTATCAGGGATGGTACCCAGAAGTAATGATGCCTAAAACTGGATTTTGAGGAGCCAATATTAAACATCGCCATGTGGGAAAGTCAAGAAGAGGAAGAACTAACTGCCTGGCTGGCATGGCTTCATGGTTAAGTATCGACCTAGGAACCAGGAGGTCATAGTTCAATTACCAGTCAGGGCACATGCCCAGATTGCAGGCTCCATCCCCAGTGTGGGGTGTGCAGGAGGCGGCCGATCAATGTTTCTATCTCTCCTTTCCTCTCCCTCCCTCTATAATATCAATAAAAATGTGTTGTTGCCGAAACCGGTTTGGCTCAGTGGATAGAGCATCCGTCTGCGGACTGAAGGGTCCCAGGTTCGATTCCGGTCAGGGGCATGTACCTTGGTTGCGGAGAAATCTCCAGTGTGGGGCGTGCAGGAGGCAGCTGATCGATGTCTCTCTCTCATCGATGTTTCTAGCTCTCTCTCTCTCTCTCTCTCTCTCTCTCACTTCCTCTCTGTAAAAAATCAATAAAAATATACATTTTTTTTAAAAGTGTGTTGTTGTTTTTTTTAAGAAGAAGAGGGGGAACTTCAGAAAGTCATCAGGTTTTATGAGAAAGACCCATTTGTCAAAATCAACCAAACGTGACAACAAATTGGTTTCAGCAGGGAAGGAGGGAAATGCACTTTTTTTTGAAAATATGAATAAGTTCAGAAGATGTCAAACAATTAAAAGATTATCATATTTACAGTAAGAATGGGGTATTAAGCCCAGGAAATTGTTGGGCCAATAACCCAGGATCTCCAAGACCCCATAATTGATTCATGCGCCATCTCTCAGTGATCACAGTGCCCATTTCTTTGCAGAACTCCCACCGTGAAAAAGCGAGGTATTCTCATTCTCCTACTCTATTAAACATCAAAATCTGAAAGGTAAGAATATAGCACGTTCCTAAATATGCCTTTAATATCATAGAGAATCTATAATTCTTATTTCAAGTCTCGGCAGCTTGCCAGGAACTAAAACAAACAAACAAAAATGCTAAAGGGATTTCTGAAGGGATTTAAATTATGCATTCCACTTTAAGGCACAGAACAGTGCATTGTACAATTAAATATCTCACTAAAGCTAACAGAATGCTGATGAAAGACTAACCTTTGTATTCAAGGTCATTTCTGACTCTATCCTTGTGATTACGTTCCATTCCTTTCCGCATTCTGATACAGGGTTGTCATGAGAAAGATGAAAAATGACTTAGGCAAGATTTATGTCTGTATCTATCACTAAGCTACCCTAAGTATGTATTTAAGAACTTTGATCAGATCTTATAAGATGAAAATAAGTCCAGAGAATCGCTTAAGTGACCTCTCTATAAGCAGACGGTAAAAGACATAGATAATCAAATAGAGGTAGAAAGTTGTCTTGGTAATCAACTCAGCGTGCGATTGGAGTATTATTTTTTCTTCCTTTCATCATACGAAATAAAGTACATTATGCTCAGAGCTTGGAAAATATCTAAAAGGTAAATAATTAAATCCCAGAGTATTAGTTACGGTAGGCAGGCTGCTATACCAAAAAGGCCTAAGACAAACACCAGCTTAAGCACAGCAGATGCTGGGACAGTCCTGGGCTCGGGGAAAGGACAGTGGAATGGCCCCTCTCCCTGCCACCATTCAAAGACCCAGGCAGGCAGAGCTCTACCATCTTCAACATTTCATTCCCAACCGTGGGCAGTCGGAAGAGGAAAAGTCATGAAAGCACAGTGTTTATGGGTCAGATAACTTTGGTTCTTATTTTCCTGTCACTTGGCTACACATGGAGTGGAGTGGATTTGAAGAGTTGATGTCCCACTGCAGACTGAAGGGTCCCAGGTTCGATTCCAGTCAAGGGCACTTACCTCGGTTGTGGGCACATCCCCAGTGGTGAGTGTGCAGGAGGCAGCTGATCCATGTTTCTCTCTCATAGGTGTTTCTCTCCCTCTCCCTTTCTCTCTGTAAAAATTCAATAAAATAAAAAATTCAATAAAATATATATATTTTTTTAAAAGTTTCTGCCCCATATTTCAGACAGCCCCAATAATTCTATAATGTGGAGGAGGGGAAACAAGAATTTGGCAGACAACTTGCCACCTCGCACATAGTCGTGTAAGTTGCAGGAAGTAATGCTAAATATAAACACTTGTCCATGGATCCAGTGCTGTGGGTAGTGATCTGGAGTCAGATAAGTTCAAAATTATTTCCTCAAGTGCTTGGTGCAAAGTTTATTCATCTTGAAAAACAAATTTACCCATATGTTTAGAGCTGTGGGCAGGATTCAGAAAGATTTTCAACAGAGTGAACTCATACCCAAATCACACAAGCACAAATGACCACATTTGGGTTAAAGAAGGTGGACTAAGCTCAAGACTTAGCCTCTCTGTCTTAATTTGAAAGCTTAGAAATGGAAGAAAGTATATAAATGGTAAATTAGGCTAGGCAGTGGTCAAACATGGAAAATGCCAGAATTGTGGATAACAGGTATACCAGAAGGCATGAAGAGGGATCAGCCACCCGACCAATAGGGAACATGAATGAGTCCCTTGTGATAATGACTTTCTGAAGCATGTGGCTTTGCCTTGACCTTGTAGATCATTACTAACATGTATAAATTATGTAATACTTTGTAAAACAAATTATTTTCTTAGCCCATTTATATATTTTCCCCAAAATGGGGCATATGATATTGTAAACTGATTTTAGTCTTAGACATATTTGATGTCCCTAAATATTTTTCTACAACAGTATTTATATGCTGCATGGTCTACTAAAATATAGATTTACCATAATTTACTTAATATCACAGTTAAAACCATCTATAAATATAGTCACTGATCTAGGCTCCATCCTCATATTTATATCATATCTTATTTAGTTCTCACAATGATGCTATACAGTGGGTATTATGATTATTATCCCCAACTTAAAAATATAAAAGTGGAGAGTCCATAAGATAATATACCTTTTATAAGATCATCCATCGATTCTATTTTTATTCTAGAATACCTGCTACTAGAATCTTTGTCAAGCTCAACTCTATTCCTTACATAATAACTGCATTTCAAGCAATCTTTTGAGCTCTTGATTTTTCACTCACCACAGAAGTGAGAAGACAAAAGCAATTTCGATCTGCACAGAGGAGAAAATCACATTCAGCAGCCTGCACCATGAGACACAGTTTATTGCTGCCCCCAAGCTGGCTTTCAGAAGATGCTTCACATGATCTACGGTTTGTTCCAGAAATGAACTAAGGAACTGGGCTGCTGCCGTGCAACGGATTCAAGAAGAGGGTTGCATTAAAGTGCTCTTCTTGAGCAACCACAGTAAAATAATGCAAGCTTCCTACGGTTGATCTTTTTTAAATAAAAATAAACTGAAACAAGAATTGTTAATTTTTTTCCATATAGAACAGTGGTTCTCAACCTTCCTAATGCCGCGACCCTTTAAGACAGCTCCTCATGTGGTGGTGACCCACAACCATAAAATTATTTCCGTGGCTACTTCATCACTGTAATCTTGCTACTGTTATGAGCTGTAATGTAAATATCTGATATGCAGGATGTATTTTCATTGTTACAAATTGAACATAATTAAAGCATAGGGATTAATCACAAAAACAATATGTAATTATATATTGTGAAATATTTATTTCTCATTACAAATAAACGAAATTTTGTCTTGAATCGTGGTGTAGCATGGGTAACAGTCTTCCTATGACAACAGTAAACTACATGGCTACACTTTGCTACACGGAAGAGCGGTGTGTTGGTTCCTAAGACCATGGGAAATAGGTGTTTTCCAATAGTCTTAGGCGACCCCTGTGAAAGGGTCGTTCGACTCCCAAAGGGGTCTCGACCCACAGGTTGAGAACCGCTGATATAGAAAGTAATGCCCTCAGTGGACAGAGCATCGGCTTATAGATTGAAGGGTCCCAGGTTTAATTCTGGTCAAGGGACCGTATCTCGGTTGCAGTATCCCTGCCGCTGGTTAGAGTGTGTGCAGGAGACAACCAATCAATGTGTCTCTCTCACATTGATATTTCTGTCTCTCCCTCTCCCTTCCACTCTCTCTAAAAATCAATGGCAAAATATCGTTGAGTAAGAATTAACAAAGAAAGGAAAGAAAGAAAGAGAGGAAGGGAGGAAGGGAGGAAGGAAGGAAGGACCCGGGGCCTCCAAGTCATAAGGCGGTAAGTACACTTTAAGGGCAGCCTCTTGCTCACATGTTACACATTAGGGTGTCTGATCTCAGCACAGAAAGTGAGGAGGAGTCCCCAATAAGAGAACAATAGCTCAACATAAGAGTCAGAAGATAAGAAAAAAGATGATATTTTTAAATATATTTCTCAAGCGAGCTGAACACTTTGAGGCCTAACATTCACGAAGATCACTCGGAATAATTGTAATGGAGTGTGAGTCACAGAGACCAGGTGGGTGGAGGAGAACAGAAGCAAAAAGCTGCACCGGAGGCAAGGTGCGGGGTGTTGGCATTTGTTCTTAAACCTCTCTTGTTATCCTGCGACAGGAACACTCAGTCTCCCCGCCTAGAATGTCACCCCCACACCCGTATCACGTCCCAGAACTGGGCCATGTTGTGTCTATCTGGGGAAAAGGGATGGCTTTTCAGAATTGTAGGTAAGTTTTAAAGCATAAGATTGTAGAACATTAGGGTTAGTAGACATATCATAAGTCGTCACGTCCACACCTCTCATTGGCTGGGCTAAGTCTAGTCAGAAGGCACGCTCTAGATTGGAGTCAGAGCTGGGGAGGAAATTCATGACTAAACTTTTCATTCTTCGTACCGTAATATGTTGTCTGCATGGAGAATTAACCCAGAGCCGAAACCCGTTTGGCTCAGTGGATAGAGCGTCGGTCTGTGGACTGAAAGGTCCCAGGTTCCATTCCGGTCAAGGGCATGTACCTTGGTGGCGGGCACATCCCCAGTAGAGGGTGTGCAGGAGGCAGCTGATCGATGTCTCTCCCTCATCAATGTTTCTAACTATCTTTCCTCCTTCCTCTCTGTAAAAAATCAATAAAATATATTAAAAATTAAGAAAAAAGAATTAACCCAGAAAGCAAAATCATCACATACTATTCCTTAGGTGAGACTTGTGACCTTCCTATTCAGTCTCATGGTTTGCAAAGGGCATTCCACAAATGTCTGCTGACTGCATGAGCAGAAACTGCCTTTCCAGGAATACAGCTAAACCCTGAGTGGCAGTCATTCCAAAAGCTCAAAGCAAGTGAAAATGGTTTGCCCTGTGTCAATGAGTAGCAAAAGATGAAAATAAAAATGGCTTTGTTTTTTATTTCACTTACAGAACATCCTGGGAGTTATAGGTCTGAAAGAAGTCTCACACTTTCTATCAAGACTGTTATTCAGTCACAGCAAAGTTATTTAATGCATATTAAATTCTGCTTTGTTTTTCCAGACAGTGCTAAAAAACAAGAATAATAAATACCCAGAAGTAAGATTTTTGAAGAACACAACAGCCTCGGGCTTCAGAACCTTTCTCTCTCTCTCTCTCTCTCTCTCTCTCTCTCTCTCTCTCTCTCTCTCTCTCAGTTAATCTTAACCACCTCACAAAGTGCTCTTCTCAGAAAGCATGCCCTTCAGTTCAGAAAGTCACGGGCTCTTAATCTGGGTGGAATTATAATTCATGAACATGTATGTCTGAAGATTCCAAGGAAATCTGAGTGAAAATCACCCACCTCTAAATGTTAGAGCATCTGAAGGCATTTTCTCTGTCTCCACTCAGGCCACATAGTAACTTCATGCAGCCTCATGGCTTTAAATATCATTTTTGGACAGATAACAGCAAATGTCATCTCATCTCCACCCTCTTCCCTCGACTTGACATCTGTTATAGGCTGTGTTCACCCCAAAATTGATATGTTGAAGTCCTAGCACTATTATCTCACAATGTGAACTTATTTGGAATAGCATCTTCACAGAGACAATCACATGAAAATGAGGTTATGAAGGAGGGTTCTAAACTAGTATGAGTGATGTCACCCTAAGAAGAGGGCTTTTGGACACAGACCAGCATAGGAGGAAAATGATGTAAAGAGACAGAGGGAGCCCTAGCTGGTGTGGCTCAGTGGATAGAGCGTCGGCCCACGAGCTGAAGGGTCCCAGGTTCTATTCCAGTCAAGGGCATGTACTTCATTTGCAGGCTCAATCCCCGGCCCTGGTTGGGGCATGTGCAGGAGGCAACCAAGCATGTGTCTCTCTCACATTGATGTTTCTCTCCCTCTGCCTCTCACCCTTTCCTTCCACTCTTTCTAAAAATCAATGGGAAAATATCCTAGCAGCTCTAGCAAACGAATACAACATCTCTGCTTGAATATCATTCATCAGGTTCAAAGCTAAATGAAGCCCTGGTCCAACCCTTTATCAGCTCCTGCTAATAAGGGGGAGGTGGAGTGAACAGGAGACTATAGACGTGAAGAAACAGAGGTATGAGCCAAAGCAAGAAAGAAGGGCAATTAAAATGACATGGAGTTACATTTCTCATTCTAGCATACAATCATCTCAGTGGCTTATGAATATTCAAGATCAAAAACCTAGAGAGAAGTAAAGGTTCCTAACAACAGAAACTTTGCATTTAGTGATTAAGTACACTATTGTTCTTACACTAAAGGCCTGGAAGCTTCCCGCCGCCAATATAGAAATGTTCAGTGTCTAGCAACAAAACCTCAAAAATCGTGGCTCCATCATATTATTCATCTCATCTTTCCTTTGGGCATTCTCTAAGTGCCCCCAATCACGCTCGCTTTGTTGTTTAAAAAACTAGGTACAAAAATATGACAAAACCATGGTTCTAAGAATAATGCCTTCGCACATAGTTGGCAATCAATACCATCTATTTATAAAGTACAGAATGAGGAGCTGGAAACACCTAAGGGGATGTGACAAAGAGGTCCAAAGTCTCGTGCTACAGGGAGGTCAGGTGATAGCAACACTAGTATCAGTGATGACCCCAGAAAAATGGCTTGAGCTGGAATAAGGGGACCAAATCCAGACTTCAGAGAACCAAGGGGTGAGTTTTTGAGGACGTAGGAAGAGTTCCCATCAGAAGCTTTGCCACAATGGGGAAGAAAGAGAGAGAGAGAGATCTGGAGGGGCAGGTAGGATCTAGGTCAGCGGTTCTCAACCTGTGGGTCGCGACCTCTTTGGGGGTCGAATGACCCTTTCACAGGAGTCGCCTAAGACCATCAGAAAACACCTATTTCCCATGGTCTTAGGAACCAACACACCGCTCCTCGGTGTAGCAAAGTGTAGCCATGTAGTTTACTGTTGTCCTATGAAGGACACCACGATTCAAGACAAAATTTCATTTATTTGTAATTAGAAATAAATATCTCACAATATATAATTATATATTGTTTTTGTGATTAATCACTATGCTTTATGTTCAATTTGTAACAACGAAAATACATCCTGCATATCAGATATTTACATGACAGTTCATAACAGTAGCAAAATGACAGTGATGAAGTAGCCACGGAAATAATTTTATGGTTGGGGGTCACCACCCCATGAGGAGCTGTCTTAAAGGGTCACGCAGCATTAGGAAGGATGAGAACCACTGATCTAGGTGGGGAAATGTTGAAGTTGGGGCAGACTTGTATACATTACAATGCAGAAGATAAGAGGCCCATAAAGGAGATATTATTTTTATGGTGGAGGGAGAGACAAGATCTATACGGGTTCGCTCCTCTCGCCCTCGTAGATGTAGAAAAATCAATATCAGAAGATAACGAGGAGCTGGGAGAGTCTATGCTGGGAAACATCAGAGGATGATGCCCTGAGGCGAGAGAAGCAACAGAGACTCCGCTATTTGTACTGTAATAACCAAGAAGGAGTTTGAAAGGAATCACTTGATTTGGGAGGCAGCAGGAATCTCTTCTAAGATTGACTCTCCCTCTTCGGGGTGCGATGTTTTACTGGACCCACGAAATCGAAAAGTCTAGTGAGGGCATGCATCCATCTCTATTCTTTCTAACAGCATTCTGACAGGCACTGGAACACTGGGGTGGAAAGCATGAAACCTTTTTCAAATCTTGATTATACCAGTTATTGGGCCTTCACCTCTGAATGTAACGTTATCAGAAATAGTACAGAATGTTTTGACACAACAGTGAGGGAACACAGCATCACTCCTCGGGAAGAGATGCAAATTCCCTCCCTGCATTATAGAGCTCTCCTGTGGACAAAGAAACAGGAAGTCAGCAAAATCTGCACACAGGCTGGGAAGTACAGCTTCCGGTGCTGTGTTTTCTTTTTCCTGAGATAATCCACATTTCCAAACGGTTTTAAAAATGGGGAGACCATGAAGAACATGAACTTATACATCAAAGCCCAAGTGCAGGCGTGTGGGAGGGAAGGAAACGTGTGCACTCGGTCCTGTTGTCATACATTCAAAGAGAGAACAGGGTTGAAATGAGAGCCGTGACCTTGAGGCTGCCCTGGCAGGCAGGAAGCCCAGCCAATGAGAGTGGCACCCGGAGGAAGATCGCTGAGGGTGGCCTTCAGCCAAGTATAGATCTCACTTTCTATTCTGAGCTCCACTGAAACCTTGCTTCCCTTGGAATATGTCCTATCTCTATATATTAAAGGTTAAGTGACTGACCATACGTACATCCAACTGGCCAGTATATATATGACTCGCACTGGTAATTTAAAAATAAATGTTGACTCACACGTGCACAATTCATATAAAGCTCTCTCTCTGGCACCAGTCACGCATAATGACAGAATGTAAATGGGGTCTTTGTAATGATACTAGATTTATTAACTAAAGATTCAAAGCTGAGTATCAACAGGATCTGTGGAAGGAGAGGTTGTTCCCATTCCAAGAATTGATTTGTCCCCGTCTGACACTGGCCTCCCATTTAAATTAATTCGAAGACAGTTTCCCATGATGCCAGCATTTGTGATGACTATTAATAAATCACAAGGACAGCCAAAACCAGTTTGGCTCAGTGGATAGAGCGTCGGCCTGGGGACTGAAAGGTCCCAGGTTCGATTCTGGTCAAGGGCATGTGTCTTGGTTGCGGGCACATCCCCAGTCGGGGGCGTGCAGGAGGCGGCTGATGGATGTCTCTCTCTCATCGATGTTTCTAACCTTCTATCCCTTTCTCTTCCTCTCTGTAAAAAAAATCAATAAAAAATATTTAAAAATAAATATATAAACAAATAAATCACAAGAACAAACTCTAGACAGAGGAAGAATATTCCTACCTTAACCCGTTTTCAGACATGCTCAGTTATATGTTTCTTCCTCTCGAGTTCAAAGAGCGTGTTGACGTTAAAGTTGCAAATACTTCATCACGAGGGAAATTAGTCAAGCACTCTGAAAATGTGCTATTTTTTCTTTCCTTCTAGTTGTAGAATTTCTACTCATCCAGCCTTCCTGTGGGTCTGGATGATGTCCGTTTTGTCTTTTAGGTATAGTTTTGAAATGGTTGTGCAAGACAGCAATTTAGGTATTTACCTATGCCGCCATCTTGGTTTCTCCCAGATGAATCTTAAGTGCACATTTCTAAGAGAAAGATGGCAATTTGACAAGGCTACGTACTATATGTTTCCAATCATAAGACATTCTAGAAAAGGTAAAACTAGAGGTGGTAAATAGATGAATGATTGCCATACGGTAAATCAAGTTGCCTCCAGGTTGAATGAATGAATAAAATATAGCAAGAAAAAAAACTCTTTTCTCCTGGGTGAAGATGCTGCTTCTTAACCAAGGTCAAGTCTTATTAGTGGCCTCTCACACATAATAATCTCAAAGTGTGTACTCTCTGATAAAATTTGGACTAGAAAATATAACTTTAACCTAGGCTACAATCACAACACTATTTCAGACAGAGTTTAGGGTCTACCTGAGTGGAGAGTTACTTTGAAGAATAAATTCCTGTTTTCATTTGATTTCTCATTTACAAGCAGAGAATCTAAAAAAACTGGCAGAGAGAAATTTAAGGCAGCCTCTGCCCTCTTAAAGATTCATGAGGCCCTAGCTAGTTTGGCTCAGTGGATAGAGCATCAGCCTGCAGCCTGAAGGGTTCTGGGTTCCATTCTGTCAAGGGCACATACCTCGATTGCATGCTGCTCCCCAGCCCAGGTTCTAGTGAGGCCACATGCAAGAGACAATAAATCTCACACAACTAATGGATATGTTTCACTCACATCAATGTTTCTCTGTCTTTCCCTCTCTCTTCCACTCTCTAAAAAAAAAATCAATGAAAAAATATCCTTGGGTGAGGAAGGTAATGAAAGAGAAAAGTTTACTTGGAAGTAAACTTTGAAAGCAACTCTGTGATTTCAAATGTGGCCCAATAAATGTGAGCTTCTGGACAACCATAGTAGCCGCCACCCCTCCTTTGTGGAAGAGCCACTCAGTGGTAGAGAGAGATGTTGCAGTTTTCTCCCTACTCGTTCTCTAAGTGGGAGGAGCCTGAGGAGGGAAGAAGAAACCCCTAATCCATTTTCGTTTGGCCCAGGCCAAAGGCAACTTGACATTTGACCTAGAAGCCTTGGTAACAAATGATAAATGAGGTTTTCAATAGAGATGCTGCATGTTAAATAACTGATTCAAAGTCTGAAGGGACCAGAAGATGCTACTGTAATGATGAATATGTGGAACAGAGAAGTCCACATATTCCCGTGCTATTCATTCATATTGTGGGGATTGTTTTCCCCTCCTTGCTCCTCAACTGACTCTCTCTCATTGCCACACCCACCCACCACCTATACATACAGAGACACATATTAAAGGCAGTTGTATTGCTGGAGTTGGCAAAAAAAAATAAACATACCCCCTGTAAGCACGCTGCCAGGAGAGATCATTGGTCATCCATATCCAACAAGAGTCTTTTTTTTCTATTTAGGGTAACCAACTCGCCAGGTTTCTTTGTTACTGAGGTGTTTTCCAAGACACTAGACACTAGGTAAATCCCAGACAAATCAGGATTCAGTTGGTCACCTTATCTTTGTAGGAAAGCCTTTACCTTTGGTATCTCAGAGTTATGCCTATGGTCTCGGGTAGCTTTTTTGTTTGTTTAAAATATATATTTATTGACTTCAGAGAGGAAGGGAGAGGGAGTGAGAGATAGAAACATCAATGATAAAAGAGAAGCAAGGATCAGCTGCCTCCTGCACAGCCCACAACCCAAGCATGTGCCCTGGCTGGGAATCAAACTGTGACCTCCTGATTCATTGGCTGACACTCACCACTGAGCCACAGCGGTGGCCTTAGGTTTAAGGCATATGCTTAGAGGGACCAAATTCCTACTCGACCTGCATGGCTGGAATTCTTTACTCTCTCCACTCTTGGCCAAAGAGAGCGGTGCACCAGGCCCTTTTGTGTGCCTGCTGAAAAAAATCTTCCGAAAAGATTCATATTATTACAGTGATTTCCTGCCTCTAAATTACTTCGTACAATCTTTCCCCACTCCAACATTCATAAAAATCAAAATGTGTGGAGTGGCATGTGGGAATCACATATCCTATACTCACAGAGTCGAGATAGACTCAGGAAAGCAGATCCAGGGAAGGCAAAAAAAAATACTTCTTGGTGGGAAGGGAGATAGCAGCAAAACAGAGAAATGGCTCCTTCATCAAACAAATAGATACTGTGCGGAAAGGCAGAATAAATTACATTTGCACACTTCAAAGCAAATCGGGTGTCCTGGGAACACTGAATAAGAAGGGAGGAAAATGTTAAGACAGGAGATGATAATTCTGAAATTTTACAAGGAAAGGCAATAGCGCCTTAGCTACATTACATTTAAAAGAGGGGGTTTCTGCATGCATGAAGATAACACTTTGGAGGCATGAGGATCAAAACTAGGCAAAGACAAATCATGCCAGAAAAAAAAATGCAATTACTTAGAATATGAGAATTATGAAGCAGAAGGGGAAAAACTAGAACTACAATAGATCTTGATTTTTATTAAGTGCGTGAAATTGTCTAATGAAATCACACTTGAAACATTAATTGAAATTGTCTCAAATTAAGGCAGAAATGGCAAGGAGAGCTTTGTGGAAAATAGCAATTAATCGGGTTGCTGGGGATGGGAGTGGTTAAATGACACCAGTCCCGGGCTGGGTCCCGCTCAGCTGGTGCCTACATTAATGATGTGTGAAGGCAGCCTCGCTTCCCTGCATCTTAAGACTTTATGTCTTGCTGAAACTGGTTTGGCCCAGTGGATAGAGTGTCGGCCTGCGGACTGAAAGGTCCCAGGTTTGATTCCGGTCAAGGGCACGTACCTTGGTTGCGGGCACATCCCCAGTAGGGAGCATGCAGGAGGCAGCTGACTGATGTTTCTAACTCTCTATCTCTCTCCCTTCCTCTCTGTAAAAAATCAATAAAATATATTTTTTAAAAAAAGACTATATGCCTTGATCAGGTGCAAGATAGGTGAAAACAATAATCATTCCCAACTCCCTGATAAGGAACGTGTAAGTTCACTTCTATTCCTTTGCTTGGGACACTATTGACTATCAGGAAGAAAGAAGATTGACGTTCAGACAAATCAAGCGAGCACAACTGGCTTAAATGAGTTAAGTGTTAATCATAAACTCGCTGATTCTTTTTCCTTTCAGACCCATCTTTTGATTCATTCCTTTTAGACCATCCAGAAAACCACAAATCCTTCTGCCTTAAGCTGCATGCTGCGAGCCTTCGAAACTTTGGTTTAACCAAAATACTATTTGCCTCTCTGTAGCCACACACACACATTGCCCTCAGCAATGAACACCTAAAACATCTAGAAAACAGTGACATAGAAAAAGGAAAACAAATTTTATAAATTGGAACATTTGAAGTGTCTGCAACGAGCAGCAAAGTCATTTAAGACTATATAAACAATAGAAAGTTTGCAAGAAATAGATGAAATAAACAAATGCTAGTGATGCTGAGTGCATGGGTAATCCTCAAATTTCGTTCTGAAATGTCAAAAGATTAATGATTGGCATTTAAATGGAGAGAGTGTCATTGTATCTTTTGATCTACAAAAGATTTTAAAATACAAAGAAGAAAAAAAATTGTAAATTCCAAAGACTTTTAGATCATCATCAAAGATCTTTGGGAAGACTAGGATAAAACTGGGCACCAAGGGCAGAATAATTCCGGAATATGAATGGTGAACTCTACTAGGAATTTCTTTAAAGGAGCCACATTTCTTAATCATCTCTATGTCTTCGGCATCAGTCACAGTACCTAAAATAAGCTTTTAACAAATACATTTATTTTAATGAACAGGATGTATGACCATTTTATTTGTGCCAAATGGCAACATGGTTTTTCTTTAAACCAGAATGAAAAGTAAGTCTCCATGCCAAAAAATAAAGCAATAAACCCAATCAAAGTTAGTCCTTTGCAGAATTTCCCAATTCCATTTTTGACAGTGACAGCTAAATAGTCATCATCAGACAGATAACTGAATGAAGTAGTACATGCATGTCATACCCCCTCACGTTACCAATTCTGAACACGTCTATCCCCAAATTTGTATTTTCCTTTTGTTCCTATCAAATCGTGATGTTTCCTCACTGAAATTTGAAGTAAACACTTATATTAGCTGAGACTTTAGGAAGGATATTCATTTATCATCCATAGCCAGCCAAAGGACAAAATCATTGATTTTCAAAAGCATTTTGAACTATGACTAAATTATGTGGTCTGAGCCTGCGATGTTTACCAATAAGTCAAAGAGGGCAGATTTGCTTTTTGAATAGCGGTGCAGCTAGTGACAACCCGTGCTGACATTCAGAAGCTGCATCTGTAAAAACCCAGAGGTTATCATTTAATACGGTGGCCTCTCTTCCCACTCATACCACATAGAGATGCAGTCACCATACTCCACTTTCATGAAATCACCTCCCTGCTCAAGAACCTCTGATGGATCTCTGTGACCTACCATGTTAAAGCCCTTACCCCTAGTACCCCCAAGTGTGATTGCATTTAGAGGTAATAAAGTTAAAATTATATAGTCAGGTCGGGCGCTCATCCTATCTGACCGGTGCCCTGATAAGAAGAGAAAATTTGGACACACAGGAAAATACTAGGAGTGTAAGTGCACAAGGAAAGACCATGGAAGGCCACAGCAAGAAGGCAGCCGTTTGCAAGCAAAGGAGAGAGACCTCAGAAGAAAGAAAACCTGCAGATACCTTGATCTTGGACTTCCAGCCTTCAAAGCTATGAGAAAATAAGTGTGTGTGTGTGTGTGTGTGTGTGTGTTTTCAAAAGTATTTTTATTGATTTCAGAGAGGAAGGGAGAGGGAGAAAGAGATAGAGACATCAGTGATGAGAGTCATTGATAAGCTGCCTCCTGCACGCCCCACACTGGAGATTGAGCCCGCAACCCTGCATGTGCCCTAATTGAGAATTGAACAGTGACCTCCTGGTTCATAGGTTGATGCTCAACCACTGAGCCACACCAGCCGGGTGGACCTGGTTTCTTTTAAGACTAGATGTAGGGCCACCAAAGTGAAAGCAGAGAAGATAGTGTTCATGTAGGTTTAGTAGATACAATATCAGAATCTAGTTTAAATTTGAGTTTCAGATAAATAATTAATACCTTTTATTATAAGTATGTCACACATGTGTGTGTGTGTGTGTGTGTGTGTGTGGTGTTTGTCTTATAGTTTTTATTTGTTTGCTTTAGTTAAGTCTGGCTGTCCTAATTTCAGGTCTTCTTCTGGATGTCTGTTCAGCCTCATCCCTCACATCAGAAAATAGAATGAACTCAGGGAATATCTCCTCCTAGAACACAGTACGCATCTGGTGAGAATGCTTCCTCAGTGTCATCCCTAAAGAACTGCGGGGTTGGGGACAGGACAGGAAGCTGACAGGCTATGGGAGGACAGAGGACATTAACTCAGCTGACACGCAGCTTAAAATGTGCCTCATCCGCCCACATAATCTTATATTGAAAAATGGAATTTTCAAAGTAATCTCCAGTACAAAATATCTACTTGTTAATTAGCTTGTGCTTAGCGAGGTTTAAGGCACAAATCCCCGTGTGGGCCCAAACCAGATAATACCACACAAAGTACATTAAGCATGACCTTGTTTGCCACGCAGTAATTCCTTCCGAAATAGAACCCACGCTCCACAGCGTAAGACCCAAGGCTGACCTCAAGCCACCTGGTAGACTCATGTGTTCCCACCACATTGAGGAAATCACAGTGCATCCTGGACTACAGTCAAACTGCTGACTCCCTTGAGTTTGCCTACTCTGTTCCTCTCCCCCACAGGGACCCCACCCTTCACTTTTGCTTGTCCATGTCCAAAGTCACAGGAGCGATGAGAAGAGCCATGCTTCTCTACCTTGACCTTTTAGCCCAGTGGTTCTCAACCTTCCTAAGGCCTCGACCCTCTAATACAGCTCCTCATGTGGTGGTGACCCCCAACCACACTTCATAACTGCAATTTTGCTATTGTTATGAATTATAATGTAAATACCTGTGTTTTCCGATGGTCTTAGGCGACCCCTGTGAAAGTGTCGTTCGACCCCCAAAGGGGTCGCAACCCACAGGTTGGGAACCACTGTTTCAGCCCATCATGCCAACTAGACACCTATTCACCTATTGCTTACACTGGAATGAACTCTAGGAAGCCAGTGGCACTGGCTGAGTTCTCAAGGAAGCAGACAGTGATACGGAGATGTGAGCGCCAAGGTGTATTAATATCTGAGAATGAAAAAGGGAGGAAGCTGGATTTGGCAGGAAGAGGCAGCAGGAAGGTGCCAACGTTGGCAGCCCCGCGGGGAGTTCTAGAACAAGAGTGCCCATCAGAGAAGTCCCGGAATGAGCCCAGAGGGCTGGGCTCTCCTGTTACTGCTTTGCTCAGTCTTTGGCCAGAATCCAGCCTGAGGAGAACGGGACCATCTCTGGAGCGCAGGCAGACTCTCATAAAGTGTAACAGCTCCAAGCTGTCAATCACCCCACTGCTGGGGAGAGTCCTTTTAGAAGGGGACCCTCAGCAAACTTCCTCATGGCTGCAACACGAGACTCCCAGACTGGGCTGGACCTTGAAATGACTTCTGATATATTTCAGTCTGAAACATCCTTTAAAACTCTGGCATGAGCCAAAACCGGTTTGGCTCAGTGGATAGAGCGTCGGGCTGGGTACTGAGAGGTCCCAGGTTCGATTCCGGTCGGGGGCATGTACCTTGCTTGTGGGCACATCTCCATTGTGGGGCGTGCAGGAGGTGTCGCTCTCTCATTGATGTTTCTGACTTTCTATCCCTTTCCCTTCCTCTCTGTGACAAATCAATAAAATATATTTAAAAAAAAAAAGAAAGAAAGAAACCTCTGGCATGACACCCGAATTCTGCCATTCAAGAATCATTCCATTTAGGATATGAAAGATCTTAACAATTTTTGATATCCTCAATCTATTTCTTAAAATAGACATGAACTCTACGCTACATCCATTAGACATATAAATAGGGGAAAAAATCACAACTGTGGCATGACAGCATTGGATAATAACGAATGCCATGAGTGTTGGGGTTTCACAGCCCTGGGTATGTGTCCCGGCTCAAGGAGGAAAAAGTTAGTTGAAACAAGACCCCACAGAAACTAGGCAATGAGGGACAGGTCTGCAAAAAGAAACAGAGGAGGCTATAAAAAGGCAAGGAAGCTACCAGACCCATGATGAGCGCAGTCTGACCTACACTCCACTGATGTATCCAGTGACTCAACCAAGTTGCCTCACAGAGAGTCCTGCTGGATCAGAAGCCTGTTCCATCCGGAGTCCATAGTAGTGGGGCAGGGCTTCTGGTAAGGACTTGAGCTATTCGAGTTAATAGCATCCATAGTTCTCTAGCCCCTGCTGGGGCCATATCCCTAGAGACCCTGTGGCATTGACCTCCAAGCTGCCTCAAAGCCAGCGGTAGCCCTCCTGGAGATGTCACTCATTCAGCTACTCAGTAAGTATCTACTCAGGGCTGACTGTCCCCCAAGCACCATGCTGTGCCCTGGGGACACACTCATGGCTGAGACAGAAGCCCTTTGCCGACTAAATTCCTGACTCAAGAGACAAAGGAGGAAGTGCTCAAATTCCATGGAGAATAAAGAGCACTGCTAACTGTGTGAGACTCGAATATTGTAGGATCTCTCAGTGGGGCGTGAAATTCTGCCCGAGTGTTCAGAGGAACCTGCCTCATAAAGGGACATTCAAAGGTAGAGTCTGTGATTTTGTAAAATCTGGTCAGAGTTGTCGAAACCGGTTTGACTCAGTGGATAGAGTGTCGGCCTGTGAACTGAAAGGTCCCAGGTTCGATTCTGGTCAAGGGCACTTACCTTGATTGGGGGCACATCCCAAGTAGGAGGTGTGCAGGAGGCAGCTAATTGATGTTTCTCTCTATCACTCTTCTTTCCTCTCTTTAAAAATAATCAATAAAATATTAAAAAAGCATTTTGGTCAGGGTAGTAAGATTGGTTTATAGGAAGAAATACACTGAGTGGCCAGGTTATGATGATTTCTGAACACATAATAATCTGGCCACTCCGTGTAGACTGGCCACAGAGTTGGGATTTTAAAATAAGTTTTTCCCATTTGTAAGAACTGCATTGTGGGTAGTTCGAAAGAAGCAGAGGACTTGCTAGCCAGAGGCTGGGGGCCACTATCTCTGGTCCCTTTTCATACCAAGCTTTCCCTTATAGGGAAGTACACGGAGTAGCCAGATTGTTATGCATTCCTGGTGCAGGAAGCGCTCTTCTCACCACGCACCCGCTATCCTTAGGCCTGGCCACTCTGCCCTCAGATCTCAGAGCACCACGCTTGTCTCTTTCTAACATGCGTGCAGATGTGATGTTGCATCTGTGGGTCAATTTTTATAGAGGTTTGGCTCTCCAGTTAGATGGTGGGCATCTTAGCTTTGGTCCTGAGAGGTGAGCCTACCCATGTGGTCTGGGGACCTTGGTACGTAATAGATGGTTTCTTCTAAAGCCAGCTTCTGGGACATCAGTCTGTCTCTGTTTCACAGTCCAAGGAAAGATTCTCCAAAGTGAAAAAGGGGAGAGAGACTGCAATCTTTCTCCCTTCCACGGGAATCAAAGGAGACTGGACTTCTGTCTAAACTACCGAAAGACCAAACCAAATAGCCACGGCCCTGATCTGAATGCAGTTCGTGGGAACTCAATCTACTGGGAACATACCCTGCACTGAGCTGTGACTCAGCATTGCATGAGGGATGTCAGGAAATGCTGTCAGTCACCAGGAAACCAAAATGCTACCTGAGACATGTGGTGGCATTTCACAGACACAGGGCCACTTTCAGATCTGTCACTGTCTGACTGCATCTCCATTTTCAGGGTCCTTCTTCTGTGCCAGAAACCTTGGTATGGATCTTATGTAATACCTTACCACAACCTGTATTTTTTTAAATATATTTTATTGATTTTTTACAGAGAGGAAGGGAGAAGAATAGAGAGTTAGAAACATCGAGGAGAGAGAATCATTGATCAGCTGCCTCCTGCACACCTCCTACGGGGGATGTGCCCACAACTAAGGTACATGCCCTTGACCGGAATCGAACCCGGGACCCTTAGTCTGCAGGCCAACGCTCTATCCACTGAGCCACACCAGTCTCGGCTCAACCTGTATTTTTCAATTCCAGGGTTGCAGAGGTTCCCAGTCATGCTAAAAGGATATTTTTAGGCCATTTGTCATGCAGGAACATTGATTCATAGAACCTGAGAGCTCTGTTCTTTCCGGATGTGAAGTCTCTACTTGGCTGATCGGCACTCTGCCTCTGCTTGCTGTTAACCCTGTTTTCTCTTAGCTGTGTCCCCATTAGGCTGCAAGATCAATGAGTGCAAAGACTACGCCTTATTAATTTCTGTATCTCTAGGAAATGGCAGAGTGCTTCGCTCTTAATTATTATTCACAGAGTGTCACTTAAATTCCTGGATTAGAAGCTGCATCATACATGTCCTAGTCTAAGTATTATCTCCCTGAACCAGATATTTTACTCATCTGTGCATTCCCTGCAGCTTAAGCAAGGCTGTCACACAGGAGTGTTGCAGAGCGGAATAAATGACAGATGCACCGATGGCCCCGGTCTTCATTAACTGGCAGCGGAATTCCCAAAAGAGCTGTAAAGAACAGTCGGAGTGTTCATGAAATAAGATTACGTGAATAATTTATTAATGAACACTGTCGACATTTGCATTTATTTGCATAATGCTTCTTAGCTTGTGAAATGCTTCCGTATCCATTTTCTAGCGTGGTCTACACATTTCTGTGAGGCCCACAAAGCAGATGTCATTGGCATTTTCTGGAAGAGACTCTGGGTCTTGCCCAAAGATACAGGACTGCAAAGGGATGAAGGTGGAAATCACATTCAGAAGTCCTATCTTCCTGCGTGCAGTTTATCCATTGACCTCTGACCAAGGAGCAGTATTCACTTCGGAATCTAATCATTTCTAGCTGTGGACCTGCATTCGTGTCTTTTAAAGTTTTGAACTTCTGTGTCCTCACTTATAAAATTATAATGGAAAACTATGGTCCATCTACACAATGGAATTCTATGCTGCCATTAAAAAGAAGGAATTCTTACCATTTGCAGCAACCTGGATGGAACTGGAGAGCCTTATGCTCAGTGAAATAAGCCAGTCAATGAAGGAGAAGCACCACATGATCTCATTCATTGGTGGATAATAAAGAACTTTATAAACTGATGAACAAAAGGATAGATACAGAGGCAGTAAAGCATCAAACAGACTGTCCAATTACAGCGGGAAGGTTAGGGAGAGATGGGGGAGATAAGAGATCAACCAAAGGACTTGTCTGCATGCGTATAGGCACAACGAATGGACACAAGACACTGGGGGATTGGGGTATGTCTGGGAGGGGGGGCAATGGGAAGATATGTATACATGTAACACAATAAAAAAAAATTAAAAAAATAATAAAATAAAATAATATAAAATTGTAATGGTTATTCTTAACCTGCCTCCCTAAAATAACTTACCATATTTATTAAAATATGTATCATCACTATTAATATATGTTCTTATAGTTTAATACATTAAGATTTTAATAACAGAATTAAAATATAATAATAAAATAATGTGAATATCTATTAAGAGTCATATTTATAATTTTTATTAAAAATAAAATTATAAGGAAGGTAAAATATTGACTGAATATAATGAGAAAGTACTAAAATTCTGAGGAAGATAAAATATTGACTGAATATAATGTGAAAGTATTAAAATCCTGAGGAAGATAAAATATTGACGGAATATAATGTGAAAATCCTAAGGAAGATAAAATATTGACTGAATATAATATGAAAGTATTAAAATTCTGAGGAAGAAATGAGAAATTTTCCCAAAGAAGCAGGGAGATTTGGCAAATTATATCTTTCCTAAATTCTGGTCCTGTTTCCTTTCTATCCCCGGGAGTCTGGTGGGGTCGAGCCATTCAAAAGAGGCCTTACCAACAAGGTAAGAGCCTCAGCATCAGGCGTGGCTGGCTCTCTCACTTATATGAAAGGAACTTAAAGTATTCAAATTTATAAAGGGGAAATGTAGAATGGTAGTTATCTGGAGCTGAATTTGGGGTGAAGGTGTATAGAGTTTCAGTTTTATAAGATGAAAAGAAATCTGGCAATGGATACACAACATGTGAATGTACTTAATGCTACTGAACTTGACACCTTCAAATGGTTCAGATGCTAAATTTTATGTCATTGGGTACTTTACTACTAGCCTCACAACAAAAAAGACTCAGGCAGAAGAAAGGAAAACAAATGTCTCTGTTACTAAGAGATTTCCATGGGCTATCTTTTTTAGAAAATATATTTACTTATTTATTAATTTCAGAGAGGAAGGGAGAAGAGAGAGAGAAACATCAATGATGAGAGAGAATCCTTGATTGGCTGCCTCTTGTATGCCCCCCACTGGGGATCGAGTCTGCAACCCAGGCATGTGGCCTTGGCTGGAATGAACCTGGGACCCTTCAGTCCTCAAGCTGACGCTCTACCCACTGAGCCAAGTTTTTTTAATCTTCGTAAACAATCTTGTTTTTAACCCCATTTTTCAGATGAATACATGAACGTAGGTTTTCCAACTAGCAGGAAATACAGACTTGAAAACAGGCCTGTCTGACCTATAACCAGTGCTCACATATTACTCCTCAGCATATCTTCTTCACACTCCATCTCTTCACATACAGCTTCATGCCCTGGAGACAGGTGAATGTGCCTTCAATGTTGATGCCTCTTCCTTAATATAGCCGAACTTAAAATAAGGACTTATTAAATTGTTCATTGA
>PVJN01000730.1:0-10965 GCA_004026805.1 Lasiurus borealis
GGGGCTCGGGGAATGGGGATGCAGGGAGTGTGAACACACAGAGTGGGGAGTGGGGGTGAGGGGAGTGGGGCATACAGAGTGTGGACACCGGGAGTGGGGGTGTAGGGAGTGTGGGCACGGGGAGTATGGGCATGAGGAGTGGGGGCGCGCAGAGTGGGGGCTAGTGGCGCTTCAATTCCTTGCAGACGAAAGCGCTGATCGATAAGCTGCAGAAGCTCGTGTCCTCGGACGGCAGGTTTAAGAATCTGCGAGAAGCGCTGAAGAAGTGAGTGTATCCTTCCCTCGGTCACGTCCTCGAGTGGGACTGCGCCGCACAGAATCCCCCCACATCTGGCTGGAGCAGGAATCTGTCAGTCTGTGTGTCTGTCTGTCTGTCTCCCCACCAGACCCCCTAGGTGTCCTAGACCTCCCTATCCCCTCCCCAGGGGGAGTCAGCCTGTCCTCCATCCTCTGCCGGAGACTTCAGTCTGGGGGCCCCTCCCGGGGAACAGGCCCAGGGAGGACCCCCAGAGTCCTTGATTCTAAAATGCACGGTTTGGGGATTTTTTTATTTTTTAACATTTTAGTATTTCTGACACTTGGATATGTCTATAAAGGTTACGTCTGTCAAATAGGAGTGTGTTTTTACTTCCTGTACTTGGGAATCAGGCCTCAATACAAGTGCCACCCTGGCTGGTATTGCTCAGTAGTTAAAGCATCAGGGTTCTATTCCTGATCAAAGGCAAGTACCTCAGTTGCAGATTTTTAAAAATTACTTTTATTTACTTATTCCTTACCCGAGGATATTTTTCCATTGATTTTTTTTTTTAGAGAGAGAAAGTAGAAGGGAGGGAGAGAGAGAGAAACATCAATGTGAGAGAGACACAGTCATTGGCTGCCTCCCCCATGCATCCCAGCCAGGAATGGAGCCTAGAGCTGAGGTGTGTGCCCTTGACTGGCATCAAACCCGAGACCCTCTGGTCAGCAGGCCGATGCTCTATCCACTGAGCCACACCAGTCAAGACTCAGTGGCAGGTTTGATCCGCAGTCCTGGACAGGATGCAGTAGAGTCAGCCAGTCGATGCATTTCTCTCACATAGATGTTTTTCTCCGTCTTCCTCTCCCCTCTCTCCAGAGAAAATAGCCTGGGGTTAGGATTTTTCAAAAAGGACCTTCCCAGACAGTGCATCTTAGAATCAAACCAATTCCCTCCAACCCACAGCTGACCCTAGGTCTGCAGAACCCCCCACCAGCGATTCCTGAGAGCAGAAAGGTGCCTTTTGGGGGCCGGGTCTGTGCCCTGCAGGGGACCTAGAAGCTTCCTGGCCTCGCCCACCAGATGCCAGCGACCCCGCCCCAAGCGGCCCCGCTCTCAGCGCCGACCCAGAGAGCCCCGACTTGCCAAACACCCCCGGAGGTCACCCTGCCCAGACAGACCCCTCCTGCGCCTCCACCAGGACCCTGCCGCCAGCCCAGGCAGCTCACAGGAGGGGGCTCCATGCCCTCAGGCGGCTGCACCCCCCCAACTCTCCTACCCTCAGGCCAGGAGACTCGGGGAGCCCTGGTTACCATGGAGACCTGGACAAGGGGCCCGGGTGGCTGCCGATGGGGAGCCCCGCTCCGGGCTCAGCACCCCTCTGGCCTCATAACTGGGTCCCCCACCCCGGCCCGCCTGTCTGTCCGTCCCTCCCCGTGTCCTCCCGTCTCGTCTGTCCGCCGGCTCCGTGTCCATGGCCTGACCATCCCACTCTGTTTGTGTCCTCAGACCGCGTTGCCCCTCCGTGCCGCCCGCCGTGTTCCCCCGCCCGGGCTCCCGGAGCCCCGTGGACTGTGCTTGTGGGGAGCTCCCCTCCGTGCATTCACCACCCGTGCGTCCGTCAGTCCGCCCGCCCGCCAGCCCCTGGCGTCTCCATCCGCCTCCTTCTCATGGCTTCTCGGCCACCGTCTCCGCGGCCAGCGGGGCCCCATTCTGTCTGCGTCCCTACCCTCCCGCCCTTCCCCCAGGGCCCTTGGGTCCATGTAAGTGGGGCGCGGGCTGGCGGGCACAGGGGTGGGGGAGCGGACCTGTGCGCAGACAGGTTCTCACTTCAGGGCCACGCGCGCCCGCCCTGGAGGAGCGAGGTTGGGGCCACCTGACGCCCCACGGTTCCCGGTTTTCCGGAGAGCGAGCTGCGTGGGCACTGGGATCGGTCTCCCCAGGCCGGGCGGGCACAGCGGGTGGAGGATGGGAGAGGCAGCTGTGGGCGCAGTCAGGGAGCCGGGAGGGGCCTCACTCCTTGTCCCAGACCCTTTCACTAAAATACTCAGTGTTGGGCCAGCACCTTTGCCACCCAAGTCTCCCTCCCTCCCCCGAGCCTCTATTCTTTTTTTTTTTTTTTAATATATTTTATTAGTTTTTTACAGAGAGCAAGGGAGAGGAATAGAGAGTTAGAAACATCGATGAAAAACATCCATCAGCTGCCTCCTGCACGCCTCCTACTGGGGATGTGCCCTCAACCAAGGTCCACAGGCCGGCGCTCTATCCATTGAGCCACACCAGTTAGGGCTCTTCTATATTTTTTAGCTATATTTTTATTGATTTCAGAGAGAGATAGAAACAACCATGATGAGAGAGAATCACGGACCAGCTGCCTCCTGCACGCCCCCCATTGGGGATGGAGCCCACCACCCAGGCGTGTGCTCTGACCTCCTGGTTCATAGGTCGACGCTCAATCACAGAGCCCTGGCAGCAGGGCAATTCTACCACTTTTCTAGAAAAAAAATATTTTTATTTTAATCTGGTCCATGCCCACTGCATTTATCTCAACACCCCCAAAGGGTCAGGAGCTGGGGCTTAAAACGCTCTGCTGTCCCTGTCTCCCAAACTCCGAGGCTCCTCCCTCCACATGACTGGGTCCTTGCCAGCGGAACCCAAATTCCCGAGTCCATAGAACCGGCTCCTTTAAGTGGCCTCAAGCGTGGGAGGGCCCCATTTGTAAATGACAGCGTTTGTCCCTGCCATTTGCCTCCAAGTTGCGACCCGCCCTGCGTCCCTTACCTGGGCATGTACCTCACGGACCTGGCCTTCATCGAGGAAGGGACCCCCAACTACACAGAGGATGGCCTAGTCAACTTCTCCAAGATGAGGATGGTGCGTCTCCCACGGTCCCCTCCCCCCTAACTGGCCCCCGGCACCTGCCTCTCCTGTGAGAACCAGGGATCCAGGCAGTGAGCAGCTGGCATCTGGCTACCGGGGCAGTCTTCCTGCCTTCCTCTTGTGCTGCCTGCCCCACAGACCAGCACACTGAGGCTGGGGGAGAGGGGCCCTGACCAGCCCAGGTACCCCTCTGTCCAGCACAGAGCTGGGACCAGAGCCCTGTCTGTCTGATTCTGGCCACACCTTCCTTCACACCCCATCTACCCTGTGCATGGGATGGGGCGGGGGAGAGGGGGTCATGGGGCCGGACAGCCACTCGGGCAGAGCCAGTCACGGCCGGATGGTTTCACATGTCCCCAGTGAGAGCTGGAGCTGGGCTCTCGGGGAGAGGGGAACACCAGAACTGGGTCAGGGGGAGCCTGGCTGCTCGCCATTCCTCCTTCCCCTTCCCTGCACCCTGGCCTCCGCCTATATTGGGCCTCTTGGGAGCCTGCACACAGTAGGCCCTCAGGATGGAGGGAGGCGGAGGCCTTTAAACTTGTCCAGGATGCTGCCTGTGGTTGGGGCTGTGGCTGCCCTTCTGCCCTGCAGAATGGGGGTGCCCTCCGCCTGCCTGTCCTGTGGAGTGGGAGTACCCATTTGCCCTGCGGAGTGGGGTGCCCATTTCCCCTGAGTGGGGTGCCTGTTTGCTCTGTGGAGTTGGAGTGGCACTGAGAGGGGAGCCTGTCTCCTTCTAGAACCCTTTACTCCCTGCAGATATCCCACATTATCCGAGAGATTCGCCAGTTCCAGCAAACTGCCTACAAAATAGAGCACCAGACGAAGGTAAGGGTTGACATCACTTCTGCTTTTATTCTTTTTTGTGAGTTCCTCATATGTTTTTTTATTGACTTCAGAGAGGAAAGGAAGAGAGAAACATCAATGAGGAGAGAGAATGTTGGATCAGCTGCTTCCTGCACGCCCCCCACTGTGGCTAGAGCCCACAACCTGGGCTTGTGCCCTGAGTGGGAATCGAACCCTGACCTCCTGGTTCATAGATCAACACTCAACCACTGAACCACACGGGCTGGGCTTAAAAATTCTTGCGGCACCCTGCTAAACAGTGCTTACCTAACCACTGGACGACATCTTCCTCGGTCTGCATTCATTCTGTCTCATTCAGCCCACATTCACTGAGCATCTACTACGTGCCAGGCTCTGTGTTGGGCCTGGGCCCCTCACCCTTATATGCTCCTGCTAGCAAGCCCCAACGGCGATGCCAGGCACCCCACTGCTCTTTCAGACCCTTTAACCAGCAGCTTCAACTGTCACCCCCTAAAGCAGAACCCCAAAGGGAGATGACATTGAGGGACATGACCTTGAAGGAGATTTGACCTTGAGCCAGCTCGCTACGGAGGAGGCTTTGGGAGGGTGCAGACCTCTGTGCTCCCAGCAGGGCCATTCCCAGAAGCGACTGTTAAGGCATGAAGGATGTCTTCCTCCGTGGGCCTCAAGATGCCCTGTCTTTCTCAGGGGTTAGGGTTCCTCAGACTCCATCTGAGTGTCTGCCTGCAGGGGCCCACGGGAGCCACCAGGCAGACCTATAACTGCTCAGCCCTCGAGACTTCGGGCTCCACCCCTTCCATGGCAGCCAGCCCAATGCAGGCAGGAGGCCCAGTTTATTTAATTTTTATTGTTAATCCTCCCTGGAGGGCATTCCCATTGATTCTTAGAGGGAGCAGGAGAGAGGGCGGGAGAAGAGAGAGAGACATCTATGAGGGAGACACATGGACTGGTTGCCATACACACACACACACACACCCAGGCCCAGGATCACACCTGCAATCCAGGGACTCGCCTTGACCAGACAAAATAATAAGACCAAAACCCTTCAGTGTGAAGGCTGATCCTCTAACCATTGTGTTACCAGCCAGGGCAAGAGGTGATTTTTCTAAGGGAGCAACCAGAAGATCCCCAGCTGGCTGGTGCTCTCCAATGGTTAGAGCACTATGACTGCCAATGGAAGGGTCATGGGTTCCATTCTGGTCAAGGGAGTGTGCCTTGATTGCAGGCTCCATCTTCTGTGCCAGTCAGGGCATGGGCAGGAGGCAGCCAGCCAAGGTATCCCTTTCCCATCGATGTTTCTCTCTCTCTCTGTCTCACCCTTTCCCTGGCACTCTTTCTAAAGATTAATAGATGGAAAATATACACTGAGTGGCCAGATTATGATGATCTCTGAATGCATAACAACCTGGCCACTCAGTGTGTGTGTGTGTGTGTGTGTGTGTGTGTGTGTGTGTGTGTGTATTAGAGGCCCAGTGCATGAATTCGTGCATAGGTGGGGTCCAGCCAGCCTGGCCAGGGGAAGGGGACATGGGCGGTTGGCCAGCCTGCCTATTAGTTGAAATCCTGGTGGAGGGGACAATTTGCATATTAGCCTTTTATTCTATAGGATAGAGACTGAGTTCAGAGATCATCATCATCTGGCCACTCAGTGTAGACTCGGGTGAGGATGAATAACAAATCTATATATATAAAAGCCTAAGTAGTCTTTAAGACCTGTCAACCAAACCACGGGTTGATCTGTCGCTATGACGTGCACTGACGTGCTCCTGACTCAATGCAGGAGCTGTCCCCTGGTGGTCAGCACACTCCCAGCCCCTGATTGGCCTGATTGGGACTGGGCGAGATAGGCCCTGATCAGCCCAATCACCATCCAGGCCAAGGGACCCCACCTGTGCATGAATTTGTGCACTGGGCCTCTAGTAATATTAATAACAAGACAAAACCCGACTTCACCCCTTTTGGTCCCCCAGGAGTACCTGGCTCCCACGAGATCCCGGGCCCACAGTCATGAGTTCCAGAGGCCTTTCCTGCCACTCACTTTCTCTCCCGTCCCTCCCTCAGGTCACCCAGTACCTGCTGGACCAGTCCTTCGTGATGGATGAGGAGAGCCTCTACGAGTCCTCTCTCCGCATCGAACCCAAGCTCCCCACCTGAGGCCACCCTCCCTGCCTGCCTGCCGCCCCCCCCCCCAGCCTGCGCTCCCGGGAGGCCGCAGGGCCATGCTGTACATACTCGTCCGTCTCTGGTTTCTCCTCCTCCGTGTGCTTCTTCAAGAACACAGACCCGGCCCCCATCTTAGCTCCCGAACTGTGACTGCACCAGCGCCCCTGATGCCACCCACCAACCCCTCATCCACCTGCAGGCCTGGCCAGTGCACCCTGGCCCCTCATGCCTGGCCAGGCCCCGTGGGCAGCAGGGCGGTGCACTCACGAAACTTCAGAAACGTCTGGCTTCTATCCTCGTGCATCCAGGCCCGGGCCAGCACCTCCCAGCATGTCCCATGCAGTTGCTACAATGGGGTGGGATGGGAGGGGGGTAGGGGAGGTGGGACGGGGGCCCATACCCTGAAGCCATGGACCGATCTCCCCGCGGACAACCAGACCCTGGGGACTCCCCTCCCCATCTCCTGGGCGCCTGGATACAGGGGGGGTCCTCCCTCCTTAGCCCCCACCTGAGGAGACCCAGGCTCCACAACACCAACACTCCGCCCGGGCACCCCGTGCTCCTTTGCTCTGGTAATAACACCAGACAGACAGACAGACGAACAGTGGGCGCAAGGCCCCAAAACTCAATGAGGAAAATGCAGTCACATCGCCAAGTCGATGATGCCTGCCAACTGATTGCTGTCCCAGGTCATGTAAGCGAGGAGCGTGCGCGCACACACATGTGTACACACACACATGCACGCGCACACACACACATGCCACTTCTCCGTCAGTCGCCTCATTTCCCCCCCCCCTCGCCCCTAGCTTCGTGAGATGCTCTAAGTCTGTCTCTGCCTCATGACAATAGCTCCCTGCCGCAGCGTTTAGGACCCTGTCCCCCCACACGAAGGCCGTTCGCAGGAACACAGGAACCCCCAGTGCTAACCCTGTGAATATGACCCCTGCTTTTCTACACTGGACAGGGGCGTGGGGGCAGGCCTGTGGCGGCCCCAGGCCACACCTGCCGTGAGCAATACCCACTGGTTTGAGGATTCTATGTCCAGTCCTCCACATTCTTCCCACGTCCAGTTCCTTTGGAGGAAAAAAAAAAAATCACAGAAAAAGAACTTTCCATTTTTGTAAAGATAAATGTTTCCTGATTACCTCTTGCTAAATAAATCTATTCTATCTCAGGGTGAACAGTGAGTTTGGGTGGGTGTCCTTCATTCCCGTGGGGGGTATGGGGGGCACTTGGTCCCTATCACAGGGGGAGGGACCCTTGGGACCAGAGACCCCAAGGAACGAGGACATGCTCCCTGCTTCGTGGGGACTCCACCGTTTAATGGCTAAAAACAATTTCTAGCCCAGCTGACAGGGCTCAATGGTTGAGCATTGATCTAGGAACCAAGAGGTCAAGGTTCAATTCCCAATCAGGGCACATGCCTGAGTTGTGGGCTCCATCCCCATTGTGGGGTGTGAAGGAGACAGCCCATCCATGATTCTCATCATTGATGTTTCTCTGTGTCCCTCTCCCTTCCTCTCTGACATCAATAAAAATATCCCATCCACAAAATCTACACTAATAAAAGAGAAAGATGCAAATTGTTCCTCTGCTACACCCACCAGCCAATCAGAGTGAGTATGCAAATTAACCCAACAAAGATGGAGGTTAATTTGAATACACAGGCGTGGAGCAAATGAAGCCAAGTGCTGCAGAAGGGAGCGAAGCTGCAGCAGAGACAGGAGGGAAGCAGGCGGGCGGTGACCCTATTCTTACCGCTGCAGGAAGCCCTATTCTTGCAGGAATCTTCCTGCAACGGGCCTCTGGTTAATAGTAACATACTAAGGCAAATATGGGGGCTTTTTTAATCCTCACCTAAGGATACATTTGTATTGGTTTTAGAGAGACAGGAGGAGAGAGAGAAACATTGATCTGAGAGAAACATCAATCAATCAATCAGCTGGCTCCCCTATGCATGCCTAACCAGAAATCGAACCTGGGTATCTGCCCTGATTGGGAATCAAACATGTGACCTGTGAGATGGTGAATGGGATGATGGATTTTTTGCTTGTTTTGAGGGTGTGTTTTTTTTTTTTTTTAAAACTCACCTGGGGATTATTTTCCATTGTTTTTAGAGAGAGTGGGAGGGAGGAAAAGACTGAGAAACATCAATGTGTCTCTCTCACATTGAGGGGTTGCCTCCTGGACGGTCCCCGACCAGGGCCTGGGCCAAGAAGCAGCCTGCAATCAAAGTCCATGCCCTTGACCAGAATTGAACCCGGGACCCTTCAGTCTGCAGGCTAACACTCTATTCACTGAGCAACACTGGCCAGGCCTTGTCCTGTGCTTACTGATCCTGGTCCCTTCTCCAAAGATGCCCTGCAGAGGCCTTGATGCCATGGGGTGGGCAGGAAGCCAAGTGGTCGCTGTCATAGGAACATGAGGTGTCCCTAAGGTATCATTAGGCCTTGCGTGTGGTGTCCATACCTCACCACACATGGCCACATGCACCCACACACATATGCGCACACCCTCATGCACCCACACGCACCCGGCCCTGGGCCTGACTCCCTGACCACCGCGGGCGCCTGCCCAGCAAGGGGGGACACCCACAAAGCAAGGAGCTATGCAGGCTCCAGGCCCTCACAGCCCACGACCTGGATGCCATGCCCTGGATGACACGTCCACTTGGATGCCCTTCTGCCGCCTCAGACTCAGCTGGACCCACTGACCTTGTCACCTCCACCGGAACCCGCCCTGCTGGTGCCCCGCCCGGGTGTGCCAGCCTGAACCCTGGAAGTCACCATGCCACCATCACCTCCATGAAGTCCCAGGGTCCCAGTGAGGTCATCCTCCTGCTCACCCCTGTAGCCAGCGACAGCCCCTTCCATCTCTGCCACCACCCTGCACCACAGTTCTCAACTTCCTGGCCAACGGCATCTCTCAACATTCTTCTGAATTATCAAGAACCCCACACTAAAGCCCACACACACGGGTGGCAATACAACTGCATTCCTGACTCATGCTCCAGAGTGAACCTTGGGGAAACTTTAAAGATCATGAGTGCCAGGCCAGTGTGGCTCCGTGGTTGAGCATCCACCTATGAACTAGGAGGTCAGGGTTCAATTTCTGGTCAGAGCACATTCCTAGGTTGGGAGCTCCATCCCCAGTGGGGGGCCTGCAGGAGGCAGCTGATTCATGATCCTCTCTCATCATGAATGTTTCTCTCTTTCCTTCTCCCTTCCTCTCTGAAATCAGTAAATAAATAAATGTGTGTGTGTGTGTGTGTGTGTGTGTGTGTGCGTGTGTGTGTATCCCCCAAAATGCAGATGAGCAGTTACTGACCGGGTGAGGGGTACTCTTTTGGGGTGAATATTTTTTAAAACTAAAGAGATGGGGTGGCCCTAACCTGTGTGGATCAGTAGATAAAGCATTGGCCTGTGGACTGAAAGGTCTCAGGTTTGATTCCGGTCAAGGGCATGTACCTTGGTTTCGGGCACATCCCCAGTAGGGGGCGTACAGGAGGCAGCTGATGGATGTTTCTCTCTCTTGAGGTTTCTAATTTTCTAACCCTCTCCCTTCCTCTCAGTAAAAAAATAAATAAATAAAACATCTTTTTTTTTTTAATTGAGCATCGACTTGTGGACTGAAGGGTTCCCGATTCGATTCCGGTCAAGGGCATGTACCTTGGTTGTGGGCACATCCCCAGTAGGGAGTGTGCAGGAGGTGGCTGATCGAAGTTTCTCTCTCATCAATGTTTCTAACTCTCCCTCTCCCTTCCTCTCTGTAAAAATCAATAAAACATATTTAAAAAATAAAGAGAGGGGGTGGATACACAATGTGACGGCACTCAACGCCCCAGAATGAGACACTTTAAAATGCTTGGTTGCACGTTATGTGAACTGAACCCCAAGAAATACAAATAAGGGGAGGAGCTGAAGGTAGCCCTCTGCTACTGGGAGAGTCCTCGTGACCATGACCGGAGATCAGTCAGGGCAGCTGATGGGAGAAGTCTGAATGGCACAGCTCAGAATGTTTAATTGAATGTTCTGTAGATTTCATCACACCAGTTAGAAACAAACAACAGGAGCCCAGCTGGGTGGCGGCTCAGGGACTGGGCCTTGACCTACGTATGAACCAGGAGGTTGGGGTTTGATTCCCGGTCAGGGCATGATCCCCAGTGTGGGGACGTGCAGCAGGCAGCCAATCGATCAATGATCCTCTCTCACCATTGATTCATTGATGTTTCTATCTTTCTCTCCCTCTGCAATTGATTCCAGAGAGGAAGAGAGAGGGAGAGAGAGTTAGAAACATTGATGAGAGAGAAACATCCATCAGCTGCCTCCTGCACACCCTCTCCTGGGGATGTGCTCTGAACCAAGGTACATACCCCGACCGGAATCGAACCGGGGACCCTTTAGTCCACAGGCTGATGCTCCTGCACACCCCACACTGGGGATGGAGCCCACAACAGGGCACATGCCCTGACCTCCTGGTTCCTAGGTGGACACTCAACCACTGAGCCATGCAGGCTGGGCTAAAAACATATTTTTTAAAAATGGGGCCTGGAGAGGTGAGGAACAGCCAAGGCTGAGAGGAGGGGAGGGAGGAGTGAGTGATAGCTCCGCTCAGGGATCAGGTGATGAGACCAGGGAGTGGGTGGGAGGGGCTGGAAGGGTCCTGAGTGTCCAGCCGGGGAGTCACTGGCAGGTGCCACCACCCGGGGGCAGGATGGCGAAATCGCTGGTGCTCCTTCTGGCCTGGCCTGATTCCATTTCCTCCTTGGGCCTTTATCAGCTCTTATCATCGCTCATGTCAGCAGGTGTGTTGACTGGGCAATTAGGACCCACACGCGTGACTCACGACCCAGAAACACTCAG